>JAGSMP010003419.1:0-11049 GCA_029286625.1 Parnassius orleans | reverse complement strand
CTGAGGCGACCCAATGTCATAATGTTTCGAGCAGGGACAACATTAACATGCCACATATACACATCAGAAACGAGCTTAAATTATTTTTTTATTTAATTAGGGTGTGCACAGATTTACAATACAATAAAACAATTTTTTTAAGTATTAATGAAAGTTTATATTTCCTCATTTACATCAATCTTTCCATCTTTGGACATCGGGCTGCTACTAAAAACATCTTGACAGAAAAACTTAATAATTGATTAGGCTCGACCCGGAATTCAAACCTTAATATAGGATCGTATCGTAAAATACGGGTATAACTTTTTTATTTTTTTTACATGGGGATGTGCATACCGTCCGATAAGCGGAAGGCATGGGGCCAGGAAAAACGAGCACTCGGGTCGAATCTGCTCTATGACTCCGCCGACAGCCAAGTTTTGGCCGCGGTGGGTAGACAAAGTCTCACTGCTCGCCCACGGCCCCAAATCCACCACCGTAATTTCATTACTCTATGTACATTACATTACACTATCATTAAGATGTTTAATCATGGTTATGCGAAATCATAAATATTGTATGTTTAAGAAGATGTTAAAGCTTTGATGAGGCAATAAAGCTCGAAAGTAATCTTATTTGTTTCTCAAGCAAATTGTTTTGTGAAATATTGCAGAGCATATTAACAAAATTTTGTAGAAATATTTTAAATATGTATTGCATATTCGTAGATGCCTTTAACAAAGTTCCCGGCTTATTTACACGTCACATTTTAATACTTACTATATTTTTAATAATATTAACAACAGTAGTGGAATAGTTTAGCATTGGAAAAGATCTTCATCAATTTGTTAAAGGTTTACTGCTGAAATTGGATGAACAGTTATACACTCTTTTATAAAAGGAAGGATTTTCCGTAATCGCCATAGATGAATCACCAAAGGTCTCGAACCTTTGCTCTGTTTCCCGTTGCCGATAATGTTTTGGCATATACATGAGATGGTGATGGCCGAGTGGGCTTACTAAGCCCACTCGGAATGGCCACCACGGGCCGGCCCTTCACTACGGGCCATGACAAGGTAGGAACCCGTTCGGGGGTTTGTTCTTATACCTAATTTAACCTAACTTAATTAAAATCGTTACTGAAAATCTTTAATTTTTGCCTGAGCTATTAACACATTAAGATTTCTTATATTTACGCCAACACTACATATTTAAATAAAATTATATGTGGTAGAGCCACGCTGCAGCTATATTATGGTTGCAACACGAATGGGTCGGCTCGACCGGGGTAGGACCACGCTCTCACAGAACACCATCGTAAAATAGTAGCTTAATGCTGCTGTGTTTCGTATGGTGAGTGTAGAGAACCGGAGACCCTTTTTACTGAAAATGAGGCATTCCATCTTAGTCCTCAGAGGCGACAACGAATCTGCATTTTGATTCTTAATAACTATAATAAAAAAAAACTAAAACTAGTAATTTAATTATCAAACAGTCCTACTCCACGCGGTATCGTGCCAAGAACGCTGGCTGCGTTTCCCCGCTGAATGGCTATACTTAGCCTTTGAGCGAGAAAAGAGCCAGCCCTCTTATCACCAGCAACAACAACCAGTCGCGGATGGAGTTCTTTAAGAACTTCATCGCACGTGACCCCACGGACCGATAGTCTCTAGAAAATGGCACAAATATGTAGTCATCTCTCGGAGACTCATATTTGCGCCACTTACTCAGTTCAGCTGCCTCTGATGCCGCCCCGGCTCTAAACGCGGTACCCCTGAGATGAGAGGCCGCCAAAGTGTCTACACATTTAGCATCCCACACTAGGGCTTTACCTCTTCCCCAAGGATCAATGTCATACCGTTGGGTCTCCTGCCATCGTCTCTAAATATTCCACAAGGCTCTAAAACCGAGGGAACATTTATAGAGACAATAGCCTTTCGGATGAGATCGTTCAAAGAACCGTGCCGTGAAAACCTACCAGCACTTTTCTTACTAGAAAGTCCGTGGAGCCCAAACTTGTCGACGCTGCTGCCACTGGGGCACTGATGGTTGACAAATCGCCGCTCCTAGTCGGATTCCTACGGCGATGCGTAGCTTTCCCCATCAAGTAATGTGCCGAGATTACTTGATGGTAAAGCGTGTAACCAGTGATTGGATTCCTTCGTCGAAACAGCTAGAAGGCGTGCCTTATCTTGGTCACTATGGAAATTATGAAACAAATCTTTCTGCACCCTCTGTACCAACCGAATATCCCACTGTTTTTGTTGGTTAACTTCCAATGGAATATTTTCGCCGGGACAGAGCGTTTGCCATGTCTGCCCTGCCTCCGTAGCAGCACAGGTCTACGTTATTATTTAAAATTATGTTACATAAATTATTGACACTATGCACGGAAGCAAGGAAAGCAGGCAATGCAACGCTAGAAAGATTTCTCACCAATACCACCAAATTTTATAGGTAAAGTAGCTTAAGTCCAGGCTGTTGTATTTAAAGTTAAATTTAGAATTTTTCTATAGCTATTTTAAGATTATTATCAATATCTTTTAAAATATCCAGAATAACAGACATTCAGCTTGGATTTCAAATTTGAAATAATGGGTTGAATTCCCAAACCGAAAAGTGCTGGACCTAGTGGGTCACCCTGCTGAACACCGACTGCAGAATCAATAACATGGTTTTCGTAAAACAAATTAGTATTTTGACTGTAACATGCCAAATGTAATGATAAATTTCGGGGGTATTGTTAGCCACTTCTTTCAGCAGGTTACCCAATCGATAGAGTTAAAAGCATTCCTTAGGTCAACCTTCACAAGAAAATCTGCATCACAGTTTGTTAAAAATGTACGCACTGAATGTACCGCCGCTTCACAGCTCACAGCCACCTCTAGTGCCTAGTTGAGTAGGCTGAAATTTTGTCTTAAGTTTAGAGATTATGTGCCTGCAAGCTAATTTTGAAGTTAAGCGTCGAAATGTGGAACCAACGGCAATAGGACGGATACCGTTAATTTTTTTTTGAAAGCACATAATCTTGCCCCATATAAGAATGGAATGAAATTTGGATTAACATTTTCTTAATTAAGCATAAATGTAGATGTTTATGGCTCACAGCATCCACTTACTATCAGGTGAACTGTGCTCGTTTGTCACCCTATTCTATAAAAAAAACTAGTTTTACGATTTGGTTGACTATGGGACGTAGTGGAGCATTGGGCTTGTGCATTTTTGGTAATCCATACAACTTCGGTGGTTTGCCACACGTAGGTATCATCGATTTTACGTCCAGATTAAATTTTTCGGAGTGTTTCTTTATGAGGTAACTAATTGTTTTAAGTGTGTTATTTGTTGGGTCGTTTTTAACCTTTTTATAAGTGCTTACATCCGATAAAAGTTCTTGTATTTTAGAATTATCATCTGACGTATCCATGACTACCGTGGCATTTCCCTTATCTATGCGGAGAATTATGAGTTCTGGTTTATTAAACAGATATTTAAACGGTGATGCTCACCACCATCCTTCACAGTTAGCTATCGTGGGTGAATCTTTATTTCAGAGAGCACGAGGTTTGTTTTAGAGTGGTAACACTGGGAATAAGTTTGTAAAATATTAGCTCTCAATAAAAGGAGATGAACTTGGTTCCATACAAGCTTGGGCTCGGCGTGAACAAAGTTCAAATAAATCTTATTTTGAAGATTTAAACATTTGCTATTTATGTCAAAAGTCATATTTTTGTAGGACCTGGGGTTTTGTTTTTATTTTATGTTTTATTATTTGTAGTTATGTAAGAAAATCACTCGTTGCTGTAATAAGTTATTTAAATAAATTGAAAAGAATACAAAATAATGCAGTTTTGTAGTTATTGAGAAAATAATGTATTATAAATCTTAACCTTTTTAAGTTTTTAATTATTTTTGCAATTATTAATAAAATAACATCCATAAAAGCAGCCGGAGGCTGTAAATTGTCTGTTCTATTCTTCCCAAAAACCCAAGTACCACATTATTGTCATTATGTGGGCGCAACAATCTACTATCCTGTAATGCGAGAGATACGCCAAGGGTCAGGTTAAATTAATCCACGAAAGTAAAAACACAAAATATATTCACAAATACAACCACAATATCAAATGCGCATGAAAAGTTGAAACTCGAAGTTATAAAGTTAAGTCTCCTTCGGAACAGGCAATGATCAACGACCATACAGCCTATTCAATCGTATCAGATATTATTCAAATGTTTTTTTAGTTAAATAAAATGGTCTATTCAGTTGATTTTCTAAATTGATTTCCTTAATTCAGTATTAATCTCTACAGATTCGCATCAATATTTTAATATTATGATTTCTTTGATAATGAAGGCTTATTTTTTACAAAAATAGCCTACATTATCGAATGCCATAGACATTAAATACAGAAAAATATTTAAAGACGTTTTGTTTTTGTTATGGTAAAAGCGTTAGTTTTCGTTTTTCAGTTTAGAAAAATGTATTTATGAATGTCCCATGGACTACAGAATTAAAAACCTTTTAATTATGCTTATAATTTATCGTTTTATTACCTTCATAGTTTTTTATAACTGTTATGAACGATGTCAAGCACCCAATTTCATACATCTCCTTTAAGTTTAATTATTATAAATCATTAACATCCACCTCAATTTTGTGTTGCAATTGTTAATTGTGTTCAAATTATACTGTGTATTAAGTAAAACGTAAGTTACATACCTAAATATACTATATTTAAACGTTCGGATTTTAAGTGACAGGTAACGTACATATTGTTTGAATATTACATATTGTAATTCTTGTTATCCCTTCTTACATAATATTATTATTATGCGTATTACTGAGTGTATTGCAACATGTATAGATAACATTTTTACAAATGTTGCCGTTGCATAAATGTATAATTCAAAAATTGAGTTCTGATCACTGTGGACAGTTAGTTTTGTTACCTTATGTTCACAAAAAGCAAGTAGATGAGAAAATTGTGTTTGTTCCTGTAAATGCACGTCGCTTGGAGAAGTTTAGAAGTAACATAGTGAAGAAACTTCCATCACTTTCATACCAAAATGATCTTAATTTTTGTATGGAACAGTGTTTAAACTTATTTGCAATGAATTTGATAATATTTTACTTCTAAACGTTCTCCTTGAACAGTCGGAAGGCTTTCAATGAATGGGCGACAGTAGGAGTCCATAAGAGCGAACAAAGGTTATATGAACTTTACCATGAAAGGTCATATAACCCTAGCGTCGAATTTAGGGAATATGTTAAAAATATTCAAAATATTTAAAGGAGTGTGCTCCAAAGCCAAGTCTTGCATTTGAGCAACAAAATTAAGACGGCTTCTAATAAAATTAAATGACGAGTATAATTAATAGTGAAACTGGTAAGGTCAACCTCGCAATTCAAACTACCGGTTGAGTTTTAACAACAAATTAACGGAATCAGATCAGGATGTTGCAATGGTTTTGAGAAGTATTTTACGGATATTCCGATCTTAACCACTATGTCACTGAATTCTTCTCCTGCCGTCGCCGAATCATTGCTTAAACAAAATGTAAATGCGTGTACAAAGAATTTACATTTCATAAAATATCATCAAAAGATATTGTAAAATATTTTAAAACTATTGATGTTAAGAAACTGCGGATCTGTGGCGCATTTCCGTTAAAGTTATTGCGTCTATAATCGATATAATCGCGCCTCAACTAGCTATTATTTTTAATACTAGTATCGAATATGGTGTGTTTCCTATTTAAGTAACAGAACTCAAAAAGTTGTCATTAATAGTATGAGCTCTTCCGGGTCGATAGTACAAATGGGCGTGCCTCAAGGCTCAGTTCTCGGCCTTTCTGTTTCTTGTATATATTAATGACTTACCTTACATAGTAGGATAACCATAATATAGTATTATTTGCTGATGACACTTCATTAATTTTCAAATTAAAACGACAATTATTAAAAGATGACGATGTAAATAATGCTATATCTAAATTAGTAAATTGGTTTAATGTTAATAACTTGCATTTAAATAGTACTAAAACAAAATGTATGAAGTTCATGACTCCAAATGTCAGACAATTAAATACTAATGTAATTTTAAATGAAGAGGAACTGAGTCTTGTCGATATCACAATTTTTTGTGAATAACACTAGACGCGAAGCTTCAATGGAGCCCCCATATATCAAAGTTAGCAAGCAGACTTATTTCTGCCGCATATGCTGTAAAAAAGATCAGAAATCTTACCAGTGTGGAAACAGCTAGACTTGTTTACTTTAGCTATTTCCATAGCATAATGTTGTATGGTATTTTGCTATGGGGACACGCGACTGACACTGAAATAATATTTGTTTTACAGAAGAGGGCCATAAGAGCAATCTATGATTTAAAACCTAAAGAGTCGCTCAGACAAAATTTAAGGAAATTAATATATTAACTTTGGCCTCAATACATTTATGAAAATGTAATGTACGAACACAAAATAAAAGTAGTTATACAAAAATAAGTGATGTTCATTCTGTAAATACTAGGAACAAACACAAGCTAGTAGTACCAGTTACTCGACTCCACCGAGTCAGTAATTCATTCTTGGGCGATGTATACGCTTTTACAACAAACTCCCAGAAAATATACAAAATTCGACCTGCTCAAAATTCAAAACTTTATTAAACATAGTTTGTATAAAAGGTTATTATAATGTTAAGGAATTTATGGATGATAATAACCCTGGGAATGAGGTGTTCGCTGCCAGGCTGTTTCTAATTTATTTTGTGTGGTTAATTGTGTAATATACATGATTGTAAGCTGTTGTTTAAAAAAGTCCCGCTGGGTTTCTTGCTGGTTCTTCCCAGGACAGAGGTTTTTTTTCGAACCAGTGGTAATTAGACAAGAGTGACTTTCAATAAGTATTATTTATAATCTATATTGAATAAAAGTTTCTGTTTCTGTTTCTGTTTCTATTACATACATAAATTAAAGAAATACATTAAAATTAATAAATACATTAATAAATTGCAAAATAACATAAAAAATAAAGTAAGTATTAAAAATTATGTTGAGTTATGTAAAGAAAAATAAGAATTAATTAATAAGGTCAAAATATATTCAATTGAGGTGGATAGCATTAGGAAAAGTTATAAGACTGACATGGAATATCTTAATTCAGAAATTTCTTCACTTCATAATGCACTACAAGTTATGACAAATGAATAATATACTGGCTATGAACGAACTGGTGACACTGTGTAAATATACTCGTAATGAGGAACATTTTGAGTCATTAGTAAAACAACAGTGGGAGTGTCAGCACTCATTACCGGTTACTTCAGGGACGGTATGTGATAATAATATGGACAAAAATAACCCCTCTCCTACTAAACTCCATGACAGTTCCAGAACAATAAATAATTTGAATTACCTAAATTTTAGCAAAAATTTTTTTATTTATTCACAAAATCCACAGCTTGTAACAATTTATTTACACTCAAAACTTATAAAATAGGTCTTGAAGCCAATTACGGATTTACAATATACTTATTAAGCTAAAGAAAACGTCACAAAGTATTTACCACCTTACTTAAAAATAGAAGTATGAAATATAAAAATATTTAAAGGTAAACAAAGTGCTCGAAATTTGTTTAAGTGTGGAAGAGTGTGTATGTTTGTGTGTGTATGTGAAAGTGATTGAATATGTGTGTGTGTATGGGAACGTGATACAAGGTTTAATTAAATAACGATATTTTAACGCAAATATACAAATGTAATAAATATAAACATGATGTATGTAAATTATAGTGTATATTTATGTATCCAATTAATACCTGCTATAAAAACTTTCTTTCATTTATTTTATTACTGCTATTTCCTATTTAAATTTATAGATTAGTTTATAATTTGACATATTTTACATAGCACCTGGCAACTTCACTTTTGAATGAAGTTTTACTAGAGTGAAAGATATCAATTGAATTAAATGTTTTATTATATATTCTGTGAAGCCTATTGACAATCGAATTTTGAGCATAGTTAGTTCTTTTAAGGGCAGTAGCAAAAGTGTCGTATGTCTAGTTCGTTTATTTGGAACATTGAAACTTAAAATTTGTAACGCTAATTCACAACAGTCTATGTAGTTATTACATATGCCATGTAGAAAGGACATATCTATTAAGGTTCGTCTACTTTGAAGAGGCATGTAATTGTAGTGGAGACTAAACTCGCTATCATCTGAAAAGCGGCGAGAAAATCGAAAGTGTAGGTGCTTTAAAAATTTAACTGAATATTCTCCAGCTTTTGAATATACGTCACATTGAGGATTCCATATTATGCTACTATACTCTAGAATACTTCTGACATATGCAAAGTATAGTACTCGTAAACATCCAATGTCTGAAAGGGCTTACTGGCTCGTAAAACAAAACCTAAATTTTGTGCTTTCGCCACTATTATATCGATATGTTCGGAAAATGTTAATTTTGAATCCATTTTTACCCCCAGGTCAAGTACACTATTCAACTCAGATAAAGTAAAATTATTTATTTTATAATTGTATTTGATTGGATTAGTTTTTCTAGTGAATGATACAAGACAACATTTCTTTAAATTAATACCAATACGATTTTCAATATAATAAGAGTTTAATCTATCTAGATCGGCTTGAAGGTTAATACAATCGGTAATCCCATTAATTTTCATAAAGATTTTTGTATCGTCAGCATACATTAAAAATTTTGCATGCTTAAAGCATCTACCCACATCATATAAGTACGTGGCATATAACAATGGTCCCAGGATTGAACCCTGCGGTACGCCTGATGTTACCTCTAAAAGTCGGAGTGAACTACCTACCACTACAGCTTGAGAACGATTGCGCAGATATGACTCGAACCATCTCAACAAATTACCGTGGATACCCAGTTCAGATAGTTTACGCAGAAGGATACTGTGGTCAACACGGTCAAATGCCTTCTCAAAATCCGTATATATTACATCTACTTGTGACCCACCATCTATACTATTAGATACATAGTCTAAACTCCTAGGTTAGTAGTAGTTGACCGGCCTTTATAAATCCATGTTGTTCAGAGGGAATCGAAGTGGCAATTATTGGATATATATGAGCATGGACTACTCTTTCACATAGTTTACTAAGTACGTTCAGAATCGAAATGGGGCGGTAGTTTGCAATTGTTGATTTAAGACCTTTTTTATGAATTGGTACAATATGGGCTGTTTTCCAAATGTGAGGAAAGTAGCCTCCTGAAAACATCGATTGAAAATAAGAGATAGGAAGAGATAGAGCATCTGCACACTTGGTGAAAAATATTGTTGGAATATTGTCGCTACCCGCACCTTTCCATATGTCGAGATTTTTAATTAGCTTTAAAATATACTCTTTGGTAATTTTATTGTCATGTATAGTAGCAATTTGCAATTGATTCCTATGCGTATCTTGTAAATCTAGATCAGAGGGTTTATTAAAATTTCTCTCGAAAAACTTATTAAAAGCGGAACAAATATCAAAATTATTACTGATAACTAAATTATTGTATGTCATCTGTTGAGGATAATTACAAATATTTTTTCTCTTAGATTTTACATAGGACCAGAAGTATTTGGGGTTATTTCAAATTTTTTACTTTTATTTAAGATGGCATTATATTGCATAAGACCTATGAAAGCCGTATGGTCAATGAGCTGTGATGCCGAATTCTGGACTTCAACAGGGCCTTCCTAAGTATGACAGGTCCATCTTGTGTCCAGTCTATACACGGTTAAAGTCGCCTGCAAGTATAAACTGATCGTTGGGATGATTATTACGTATTTGTGAAATAAGATTTACAAACAGTCTGGTTCTCTGAGAGTGAAGAGTTAGGGGTATGTAAACCACTGCTATGTGGAGGTCGTGCTCTAATCCCACAGCATTAGAAGGAACCGTCACCCAAACGCACTCAAGGTTATCAGAGTGCCATTCGGATCTCATACACGCCTGCAAGTATGGTGCGCACATTAAAATGACCCCACCTCCCAACGACCCACGGTCACGACGAAACACATTATATTTATCATTACATATTCTGAATCCAGGATTCCGTCATAAAGCCAAGTTTCGGTTATCATAACAACATCATAATCAAGTAATAGTAAATTATTATAAAATTCATTAGTCTTAGTCCTCAATCCTCGTACGTTCTGATAATAAAGTTTTAATTTTTTCAGTGTAGTATCCATTGAAAACCAGTTGACAATGCCAGTACTTATAATAGTTATAACGAACAGTTACATAATCAAGGTACCTAACAATGTAGCAAGGTATAGGCGTTAGTATGAATAATTATAGTTAATAAAACTTTTAAGTTACTTGTACTTAAGAGTAAGTAATAATTGGTTAATAAATGAGTAAATTTTACTGTAAATATGTTATTATTAATCGAAAATAATTTACATCATTATATATTTTATAGAATATTCTGTATTATATTTGAGAATGTAATAAATATATGTATATAAGTAAATCGTTAGATGAGTGCAGGTATATGTGATTTTGGGAGTGTTTATTAATGTTTGTGAGAATAATGTATGATGAGTGTGAGTTTTTGATGCATGTATTAATAGTTTACAGTGTATCTAGTTGTGTTAACTGATAAAAAGCATGGAATTTGTAACAAGTGCATACCTTTTCACAAGCAATTTACGAAAACGTTTCAAAGTATACAGAATAAACAGGTAAATAGATTTTAAATAATTTTCACAATATCTGACGAAGAAGATATGGAGATTGGAGGTGAAACCTCGTTTTTTCGAACGAATATACGGCAGTTTTTTGTCCAAATGAATTTGTAATTTAGTTCCTTTACCTTTCGTTTGCACTGTGAAAGAAGCATTTTATTTTCTTTTGTTAGATGCTCATTTATAAAAATCATACTAGTTTCACATCCAAACCCCATATCACTGGCGTTTAAATTACGATGTTTACGTGCAGCGGCCATTATTTTGTCTTTAATAAAACGATGCTTTAACCGAGCGATAATAGGGCGCGCACAGGTACGCCGCGGCTGCACGCGATGCGCAA
>JAGSMP010003418.1:0-11036 GCA_029286625.1 Parnassius orleans | reverse complement strand
GTTTCGGTTATCATAACAACATCATAATCAAGTAATAGTAAATTATTATAAAATTCATTAGTCTTAGTCCTCAATCCTCGTACGTTCTGATAATAAAGTTTTAATTTTTTCAGTGTAGTATCCATTGAAAACCAGTTGACAATGCCAGTACTTATAATAGTTATAACGAACAGTTACATAATCAAGGTACCTAACAATGTAGCAAGGTATAGGCGTTAGTATGAATAATTATAGTTAATAAAACTTTTAAGTTACTTGTACTTAAGAGTAAGTAATAATTGGTTAATAAATGAGTAAATTTTACTGTAAATATGTTATTATTAATCGAAAATAATTTACATCATTATATATTTTATAGAATATTCTGTATTATATTTGAGAATGTAATAAATATATGTATATAAGTAAATCGTTAGATGAGTGCAGGTATATGTGATTTTGGGAGTGTTTATTAATGTTTGTGAGAATAATGTATGATGAGTGTGAGTTTTTGATGCATGTATTAATAGTTTACAGTGTATCTAGTTGTGTTAACTGATAAAAAGCATGGAATTTGTAACAAGTGCATACCTTTTCACAAGCAATTTACGAAAACGTTTCAAAGTATACAGAATAAACAGGTAAATAGATTTTAAATAATTTTCACAATATCTGACGAAGAAGATATGGAGATTGGAGGTGAAACCTCGTTTTTTCGAACGAATATACGGCAGTTTTTTGTCCAAATGAATTTGTAATTTAGTTCCTTTACCTTTCGTTTGCACTGTGAAAGAAGCATTTTATTTTCTTTTGTTAGATGCTCATTTATAAAAATCATACTAGTTTCACATCCAAACCCCATATCACTGGCGTTTAAATTACGATGTTTACGTGCAGCGGCCATTATTTTGTCTTTAATAAAACGATGCTTTAACCGAGCGATAATAGGGCGCGCACAGGTACGCCGCGGCTGCACGCGATGCGCAAACTCCACTTCAGAGAAGCCGGGACGGATCGGTAGTCTATATAAATAAAATGATTGAGGTTTGCAGTTGTGCGCGCATCACGGAAAACTACTGGATATATTTCAATTAGGTTTTCTAAGTTTTATTTCTTAGACATTGATCTTTATAAAAATATTGCGATATCTTCATTATAATATAAAGTTATTAGAGTTTTAAAAATAAAGATTTTATAACTATTTTGAAAGGATTGTGGAAGAAGTTTTGCTCAAACTTAGTAAACAGAACAAGTCTGTTGTAATATGTGGAGACTTTAACATCAATCTCCTTGAAACTTCTTCCATTAGTATTAAGTTTAGCTCATTGTTTAAATCGTATAATCTTGTTAATTTATTCTTAGAACCAACACTTATGCTGGGCCTAGTGCGAGCTGTATAGATAACATTTTTACAGATGCCTTGCATAAATCAATCATTCAAAATTTAGGTTCAGATCACTGTGGACAGTTAGTATCATTGCCTTATATACACAAAAAAAGAAAAATAATAAAGTTGTGTTTGTTCCAATAAATGACCATCGCTTGGAGAGGTTTAGAAGTAATATAATAAAAGACTTCCATCACTTTCATTTAAAAATAGTGCTAATTATTTGTATGGTATGTTATTTAAAATTATAACTTGTGAATTTAGTAGAATATTTACTTCTAAAACTTTCTCTTTTAACAGTCGCAAATCATTTAATGAATGGGCGACAGTAGGAATTTATAAAAGTAGGCGAAAGTTATACGAGCTTTATAATGAAAGATCATATAATACTAGTGTTATATTTAGAGATTATGTAAAAACATATTCTAAAATATTTAAAAAAGTGTGCTCCACAGCTAAGGCTTAACATTTAAGTAACAAAATTAAAACTGCATCTAACAAAATTAAAATGACCTGGAGAATAATAAATAGTGAAACGGGCAAGGTCAAACCGCGCAACTCGGATTTTCAATTGAATATTAACAATAATTTAACTCGATCTGATCAAGAAGTTGCTATGGCTTTTGAGAAACATTTTACTGATGTTCCCTTATGGACAACAAAATCATTAAATTATTCTCCTAACGTCACCGAATCATGGCTTACACAAAATGTAACGGCTTGTTCAAATACTTTTAAATTACATAGAGTATTGCCAAATGATATCTATAAATATTTTAAAACCATTGATGTTAAGAAAACGGCAGACTTATGGGGAGTTCGGTTAAAGTTATTTTATCTATAATAGATATAATAGCACCTTATCTAGCCACTATATTTAATACAATCGTCGAATCTGGTGTGTTTCTGATTAAATGAAACGTAGTAAAGTCATAACTTTATTTAAATCTGGTAGTACATTAGACCCCGCCAATTTTAGACCGATTTCTGTGTCCTCAGGGCTTGATTCTCGGCCCATTAGTATTACATCATTAATGACTTACCTTCCTTGTAGGGATAATCATGATATAGCGTTATTTGATGATGACACTTCCTTGATTTTTAAACTTAAACGTCAATCATTTAAATGTGACGAAGTGAATAATGCTATATCAAAATTAGTGCATTAGTTTAACGTTAATAATCTACATTTAAACGGAAATAAAACTAAATTTATTAAATTTACAACAACGAATGTTAAAAATCTGGGTACCAATGTGTTTTAAATGGGAAGAACTGAGCCCTGTTGAATCCACTATTTTCATGGCATCACTCGACGCAAAGCTTCAGTGGGGCCCCCATATCCAAACTAGCAAGCAGACTAAGTTCTGCAGCCTATGCTGTAAAAGATAAGAGGTCTCACTAGTGTCGAGACAGCTAGATTAGTTTATTTCAGTTATGTCCATAGCATAATGTCTTATGGGATTTTGCTATAGGAAATGCGGCTGATTCAGAAACTATTTTGTTTTACAGAAGAGGCCATTAGAGCTATTTACAACCTAAAACCGAGAGTCTCTTAAAAATAAATTTAAAGAAATAAATATATTAACTTTGGTCTCTCAGTATATTTACGAAAATTTAATGTATGTTCACAAAACAAAGGTAGTTTTAGTAAAAAGTGATATACATTCTGTAAACACTAGGAACAAACACAAGCTAGTGATACCAGTTTTCGACTCCACAGAGTCAGTAATTCATTCTTGGGGCAATGTATACGCTATTACAACAAGGTCCCGGAATGTGTACAGGCTCTCTATTACCAAGTTTAAATGTTTTGTTAAGGTGAAACTGTATAAAAGGGTTATTATAAGAGTAGTATAAATGAATACATGGTTGATAATAACCCTGGAATGAGGTAGTCGCTTCCAAGCAGTTTCTAAAATAAATTTTGTACCTAAATAGTTTGTACAACCATTAATGTAAAATTTACTTTAAAAATCCCGCTGGGTTTCTTGCTTGTTCTTCCCAGGACAGAGGTTTTTTTCGAACCAGTGTTAAAGTAAAAATGACTTTCAATAAGAATTACGCTTGTAATCTATATAGAATTAAAAATATATTCTATTCTATTCTATTAGCACTACGTGTTCAGTGATGTGTTTTCTTGCGTTGGAGAAGTGGGGCAAGCGGTGTAGCGCGCATGCGTAGGAGAGGGAAGTCTCTTCACCGTTAAATAACTAATTTTCATATAATTCGTTTTCCTATAGTCGTATATATATATATATATATATATATATATATATATATATATATATATATATATATATATATATATATATATATGTGTATATAAAACTTTGTTAATATATCACAATGCGGGCGAAGTCATGGTATCAGCTAGTATAAAATAAAATAATATAAAAGTAAATTAGAGGTGATGCATGAAATGATATGAATTAAATAATACCGACATGACCTTAATAAGAGCACGATTTTAATAACTTGCTTCGATTGTAAACAGTTGTAGAACTTTTAATGAGCATTCTTTTTATATGGCAATAATCCGAAATAATGAGGGCTAATAATCTTCCACTCACCAGATGTTGCTAGTTGTGACTGAGGTAAAGTTTTCCGTTACACAATATCGCTTAGTTCAGAAATTAGTTTTAAATAATAGTTCATCAGTTTCTAGAGTGTTATATCAATACACAACACAATGCGTCAATGATTTGATCTTGAATTTTTTGTACTTTATACCTCTTTAAAAATAATTAAATTTTTTTACTCTTTGTTATGTTTATAGTTTAGTATATTTATGTCAAATATAACTAATAATACAAAAAGAAGCATTAACCTTTACATTCTTCTAAGAAATTATCTTCCCCGCTATGAAATCTGTCAAATGATTTACCTCATTGTAAAGTGGCGCCGCCATGGTGGCAGAAAAAGTCGTGGATACCCTCATTGATTAGGCAAGTTTTTAAATTCCAAGTGTATACACTACACATTTGCCCTTGGTACAGTGTAGTGGCGGCGTAAGAGAATCCACAATCCCACATCGTCCCGTGGGTGTCGTAAGAGGCGACAGAGGCAGCGACAGAGGCAGGTTTTATGCATGTTAGAGCCTGCTAAAGCTATTATGGTTGTAACACGAATTGGTCGGCTCGACCGGGGAAGGACTACGCACTCACATAGGATAGATGAAGATGTCTATGTGTCACAACTTCCACCTACAATCAGGCGGACTGTGTGCTCGTTAGTCACCCTTATTCTTTATAAAAAGTAACAACCGATTTGGCATTTTTCAAATTCTAAGTGGATATTTAAAGTATTGGGTTGGTGAGTGCAGAATCGATATCTTCGCGCTGGTAATGTCACGTCACCAATCTGTAGAACTTTGAGTTTAATGCACTTTCATTTTTAATCGGTCACCAGAGCTTTATTTATTAGTTACAAAGGAGCCCGTCAAGGTGAGGTTTGTATTTGGGGAAAAAGTAAGAAAAGTGATATACTTATAAGGGAAATTCAGAACACCCAAATTATTATTTTGATGACTACAAGGTCATTTAATGTAGAGAATATCGGTCCGTGGGTCTATTGTTCGGTGCAGTTCCTAAAGGAACTCTATCCGAAACTTGTCGTCGCTGCTGGTGATAAGAGGGCTGGTTCTTTTCTCGCGCAAAGGATAAGTATAGTCAGTCAGCGAGGACATGCAGCCAGCGTTCTTGGCACTTTACCGCGGGAGTAATTCATTAACTAAAACTTTTCATTATCATACAGTCCTGTATGACAATGAAAGTTTTAGTTTTAGTTTTTTTAATTATGGTAATAAATATTGTATATATTTGAATTTTACGTAAATTTATTAATATAATTTGATTAAGAAAGTTTCTGTTTTACGCATTAAAATTAATTAAACCGCTAGTACAAGTTGCAATGTCGGTTGCATTTATTCTTAGTTGTAATTTTAGTTGAGTTCACGGTCAATCTTAATTAGTTTCCACGATATTCGAAAAGTTTTAGTTTCGTTTCGTCTTTCTTTAATAAGTAACTTTAATATACAACGTTTTCTACCCCGAAGGAGGAAAACGAATATTTTGGTCTTGCCAAAGGCTTGACCTTTCATGTGATTACCCACCGTTATCCTTTAATGTACTTGCCCAAATTTACTGCCAGAGGGCTCCGAAAGTGGCTTCGTTCCCCTTACGGCCCCTTGAAGGTTGTGACGGCTAGCGCAACCGGCTCGCGGATGCATTCCTCAGTACAGCTCCGAAAGAAGCCGGCAAGGACTTACTCAGATTTAACTAGCACTTGAAAGAAAACTTATACTTTATTGATTAACCTTAATTACTCCAACTTTGATAATTTAACTTTACTATAAACAGTTATTAAGTAACTTATTTATTTCTTTGAAAAAAATGAGGAACTTATCATGAGATCACAAATGAACAAACTTATTATTCTAATAACCCAGTTAATACTGGTTTAAATGAAGTAAATAAAACATTTTGTGATTTAGTCTTTGGTTTTTTAACAACCTTATAATAAAACTTAAAGAATTTATTTGGACCGCTCCAGTTTCCTCGCTTCAAAATTTCTTCTAAATCAACATTCTTGTCAAGGTTATACGACGCTACTTACTGAGCCTGGACTCGCCTTAATCTTCAAGGCAACGAAGATGGTTTTTAACCATCCAGCTATTATCGCCCTTGAAGCCGTCTTTACCTTGCCTCTGGTTGTAATAAAGAGTTCATCAAGCCCGGAACTGCTCTTCTTCTACTCGCTGACACGCTTATTAGCCGCTTAACCCAATATACAAGGTCAAACTCTAGTTGATCCGCTTTAATTAATTTCCAGCCGGACTGTCTATGGGTTACTGAATCTGTCTTTGATCCAAAACATGACCAAAAAATGATCGAATCATCTTTCAACACAACCTTACCCGGATCTATGGACAGGAGTGTAAGATCGTGGATCCTTCGACCTGAAGCTAACATTAATAAAATAGCAGTGTGCCTTGACACTTGGAAAATGCTATTCTCATCAGGAGAATTATTCTTTAGCCAGCTGATCATGGACTCAATATTCCATACTTCCTTACTTGGGGATGTCGCTTTCCTTCACTGTAGCCAATTGCTTTTAGCATGGACTTCACCAGTGGATGAGAACACAGC
Organism: Parnassius orleans; assembly: GCA_029286625.1. Taxonomy (NCBI): domain Eukaryota; kingdom Metazoa; phylum Arthropoda; class Insecta; order Lepidoptera; family Papilionidae; genus Parnassius; species Parnassius orleans. The sequence goes on along the minus strand of JAGSMP010003418.1, from coordinate 4,520 downwards.
TTCCCGTCTCCTTCTGGATCAATGAATGTACTGATTACCGATTTTCTGACTAGAATCGTCTTATGGGCCAGCTTTTTTACTCTATACAAGTACCCGAAGTGGGTTGCCAAATCCCGCGGCGTTGGATTACTCGGTATGACGTTATTCTCTTTACACCAATGCAACCATTGTTTCCAGGCTGAAGAATACGTCTTCCACGTGGACTCTCTCCACGCTGAAGATAAGAGATTGACATCTTCATCCGCTATGCCCGAAATTAATTGGCTCCACCCCGTATCCTCCAAACCTCCAAGCAAAGGTCTTTTGCATTTTGCGGAGGCCGTCCCGTTGTGATGTCCACTAGGTGTTTCTCCAGGTTCCACAGCTGAAGCGGTGCTGCCGTGCTCCTGGCCTTCAGGTCTCCTCTCCAAAAGGTCTTCTCCCACCTAGGCGCTACTACCAAGAAAAGACCTTTCGACGAATTTAGATGTTGCAAGACCTTGGGAATCAACGGCGGCGGCGGAATACCAACGCCAGATCTATTATGATTTAGTTTTATTTCCGTTTAAATGTAGATTATTAACGTTAAACCAATGCACTAATTTTGATAAAGCATTATTCACTTCGAGAGTAAAACTACAGTCATCGTTGTCACAATCGGACAACAAGACAGTGGTGGCTATATTCGCAAACAGGAGGAACTCGGTCTCAAACACTCCATGCTCTTGTCAAACAACTACTATTAATAACGCATCGTTTCCAGATTCAACTAATTCCTTTTACCTGCCAGGCCAATACAATTGCCTAGCAGACAGATTGTCCAGGGATTACCTTTAACAGATTGGCACCTGAAGCCCAGCATGACCAAAGTGATCTTCAAGAAATGGGGAACGCCAAGATAGACTTGTTTGCCACGAGCAGGTCCAAATTGGTACAGCAGTATGTGATGATTTCTATCATTGTATGATAGACTTAGAAATATCCGGTGGCTCTTTTTCACTTAAATGTGGAAATACGCCTGAGACAGTTCCACCTTGACCATAAAATCTCCTTTCTGTAAGAATTGCGGAACCATTGATTGGATCAACCAATCAAGGTTGATTCAGCTGATGCAAGTTGAAAATCTGGCGAAAACTGCCATCTGACTTCGGGATTAAAAACATTGGAGAAAGAAAGCCTGTGGGCCACTCGGACTCTTCTAGGATTCCCATCACCAACAGTTTTTGCAGCTCTTGCGACATCTGACGGGATATTTTTGTCTTGAATTTCTCTATATTCTTCTTGGAAAAAGGAACTGAAGTCGTTTTTTTTACAAATGGTATCGAATACCCCCAATTTTATTCAAATTATGATCTGGGGCACCAGCTTGCGCCATTGGGGAATATAAAACTTTAGCCGGCCCGCTTGAAACTTGCGGTCATGGCCTACTCGACTTCGATCTTTTTACCGGGTCGCTTCTTTTGTAGCCTTTTCTTGTTTCCTTGGTTCTATTCTTACGAAAGGAAGCACGAGACGATGACTGTAGTTTTACTTTCTGATAGGAAAATTCCTGAACTACTCATCCTCTGAGCAGGATTATTTTTGATCCATAAGAAAACTTCTCCTTAAGAGGTCTTCGACTTTGTGGAAAAATTTACTCAAGCCACCTCGCTGATCGAGAAATTTGGAAGCAGATTTTCATCGAATAAATGAGTCTCCGATGGAGGATTTCTGCCAGCTTTGCCGCGTGGTGCTGTTCCTTGGGTTTGAAGGCTTTTCTTCGCATTTCAATAATCTCAGCTCTTCTGGCACATGTGAACTGCAATAAATCATCTGACACCTCTTTGAACTGGGATTCTCCTAAGAACACTTGCTTGATGTCCTCATAAGCTCCCGGGTGTTTGGTGGCCAAGATTTTATCCTCCATCAGTTTCTGTTTTTGTTTCAATAAGTCATGAGTTAAAGTCCCCGTTAACTCACTCCAAAACTCACTCCACTCCACCCCGTTCGCTCCAAAAGCGTTTGATTGTAAGATTTCGAAATTAAGCCTTCCAACTGCGTGTTAACCTTCAGCGAGTCGAAAACTGGTGACGCGTGAAGCTTCTTCTGGACTTCCTTGCATCTGATCCTATTCCAGCCCAAGGAACCAAACTTGACAGGAAAATCCTTGCGCCTTGATATCTGCTGTTGGACGAGGGATTGAAGGCCTTTTCTTTCACCTGAGGTACAAACGACAGAGCCTCAAGATCATTCACCGGTTCTTTTGGTAAGTCTTCCATCACTGGTGGAGTCCAGTTCTTTGATCCTGCTGAACGAGAGTCATCGCTAGAGCACTCTGACTGACTATCTAACCTCGTCTTCACTTGATTCTCCTCCCCCCTTTCTCTTACTCTGCTGCTCAATCTTCTGGATCTTACTCAAGACGATTTCAAATATATGTTTCATCTCATCTTGCAGTACAGCTACTTTGGATCTCTTTGCCACAGGACTCTTATTAACCGAATTGTTACTCGGTCTTTTTAAGCCCGGATGTACATTTTCTAGATCCGGCTCTGGATCTGAATCTTGAGGCTTGAGTTTTCTGCTGCTTGCATGCGTGAGATACATAACGGCTTAACCGGTTCAATCGCATGCAGAAAAATCTCCGCCTGCCCAACCGAACCCTTAAGTTTATTTACTAAGCTCGGAAGGCTCATGATGAGTGCCCTACAAAAGGGCCAGTTCAACATAGCTACCTTAAGATCACGATATTGTTTCTATGGTAAATCCATCGCCAGTGGATTAAAAGCTTGAGCCAAACCTACTGTTGGCACGGCAAAACGCAGTTTATTCAATATCTGGGCTCAATCTCAAACAGAGCTTCTATGGAAAGATCTAACGACTTCCAGCTTAACCAGCCAACCGGTAACGATTTCTGCGCCAACAACTTAATCCAGTATAAAATTCTGTCATCTTCTGCTGTGTCTGCTGATATCTCCAACAATTCCTCCATTGTTTTCCAGCTTGGTTGTCCACCCATCTGAAACATTCAAATTCAAATTTGAGTATTTTGCTCGAGATAGAATGTTTGCGAGCGTTTTATTCATAATTGCGCCTGTAATGAGGTGCGGTGCGGCGGCTGCGCCTCGGCTGCCGTTGCGCCTCGGCTACGGCTGCGGCCGCTATCGCCTCACCTCGGCTGATAAGGGTCCCGTGGAGCTGCCTTTCTTTGCCAGATGAGCCTTGACGGCTGCGTCTCGCGAGCTTTGACGGCTGTGCCTCGCGAGCCTTTACGGCTGCTGCTGCGGCTGGTGAGGCGAAACAAACGCCACTCGACGACATAAATGAATAAAGCGTCCTAGGATATACTGAAACATAAAACATTATCGTTCTTACATTTAATTAAATACTTTTCGAACGTTACACAACGTTATAGATTTGTACACACTACTCAGAAAACGACAGCGTACTGAGGAATGCATCCGCGAGCCGGTTGCGCTAGCCGTCACAACCTTCAAGGGGCCGTAAGGGGACGAAGCCCTATCGGAGCCCTCTAGCGGTAAATTTTGGCAAGTACACATGAAAGGATAACGGTGGGTAATCTCATGAAAGGTCAAGCCTTTGGCAAGACCCAAATATCCGAAAGGTCAAGGCATAGACCTGAAATATTCTTATTACCTTAGTTAATACATACAGAAGTCGTACAATAGAATATAATTGTATAAATGACTAGCTAGGGTGAAGAAACCGTTCCATGCGGTTTCTTCACTCTAGCTTCACTCGCTTGGACTTGGCTTTGTATTATGAATTCATACACCGGCAAGCGTTTTGATCGATCCACTCTTCTGATTTAGGGCATGTCCTATGCCGATTATAAGCACCTAGATTTAGGTTTTGCTTAATAATTCACGACAGGTTCGGAAATCATCATTTCCCGCGAATATAATTTTTGTTTTATATTAATTGAAATCTTTTTGATTAAAACTTTTAACTAAAGCTAAACTAAGGTTTTTTGATCAAAGATATGACACCTGAGACATTAAAGGTAATTTAGTTTTCTCATTATAATCTTAAGCTCCATTTTTATTTTCAAAATTATTGTTAATTCAATATAAATTGCGTTACAATTATCTTCATTGAAAAACATGTAGTAGGGGAAGGTGTGTATGAAAGAGCCAGTTTTGAAAACCAGCTGATCAAGGTGTATTTTTTTTATTACACACGTAGTTCTTTTTTTAGCAGGAAAGATAAAAAATCAAAAATAAATTCAAAAATGAACCCTCAAACTAACAATATTTACATTTAAAAAAAAGTTGAAATCGACTCTTTCATAACAATCTGTTGATGAAAGAGGCTACTGGTGCATTGGAATAATAATAACATTTAACAAAAACAATAATAACACGGTGGTAGAGCCACGCGGCAGCTTTTGCTGTTGCAAGCTCTGCTGCTGCGTTTCGTCTGGTGAGTGCAGGAGACCGAGGCCCAATTCCCCATCAACATGGTAGCGAAATTAAATCAAACACTACCCCAGGAGGGTACCAGCACCCTGGCGAATCCCTCGCTGAGCATCCACGACCATG
>JAGSMP010003417.1:0-10083 GCA_029286625.1 Parnassius orleans | reverse complement strand
AATCAAACACTACCCCAGGAGGGTACCAGCACCCTGGCGAATCCCTCGCTGAGCATCCACGACCATGCTACTCCACTCCTGAGTATGAACTTACAGTATCTTGAAGTTTTATATTTCTATTCTATATCTCTATTTCCTCCCCCAAAGAACTCCATAAAACACGGTCCTCCACTATCTGCATCCTTCGACTTCCTACATATCTTATCAGGTCGTTACTCTATCTAGTGGTGGTGCTACCCCAAACTTCACTTACTGGTTAAATTTAACATACTATTTATAGAACCGGTGTCCTATGTGTATATCAGTGTAAATCGTGTCCGTTAATATTCTTGGTTCCTGCAATACAAGCCTAAAGTTTAGTGCAGAAACCATTGTAATATTTACCTAATAACGTAATTTTTTTATTTATATTATTTATTTATTTATTGCATTTACATGTGGTTTTGTGTGACACATTATGTTCATCTAATTTATAGTAACATTTCTTAATCAAAAAGCTATTTAGTGCTATCAGAAATTTCTTATATTCTTCCATCTCTCTTATAAATTTGGGCAATGTATTATATAATTTAACTGCCATGGAATATCCAGAACTGTATAAAGATAAAGTGGTTTTAGGCAATATTAATTTATTTCTCTTCCTAAGTTGTATATTATGTCTATTTATATTATTATCACAAGCTTTTTGAAATATATCTATATATTTTTTTTACTAATTTACATGATTCTAATATGTATAAAGAAGTAACTGTTAATATCTTGTATTGTATAAAATATGGTCTACAACTTTCCCTAGAGTCAATATTTGCTAGAATTCTGATACATTTTTTTTTGAGCGATAAAGAGTTTTGGTTGTCTGTGCAGTTTCCATAAGGGTATACAGTAGCGCAACCATTAATTTAATTTTGTTAAAATATAATTCTAAATTGTGGTCTATTAGCCATGAAACTATTTCATTAAGAATGCAGTTTAATTTATTATTTATTTCTGTTTCATTTGTCACAGGTAATATTACTGACATGTCATCTGCAAATAGTATACTCTTTTCCTTTATAATTTTAGGCAATTCATTTATAATATACATCAAAAAGAGGAAGCATCCTATTACACTTCCCTGGGGTATGGATTTTAGTACAGGTACTTTCCTAGATCTTACTTTTTCAATAATATTATTTTCTAGGCATGTATGTTGTATTTCAACATACTGAACTCGGGTTTGAAAGTATTATCTAAGCCAATTATGGGCATCTGATGCCTATGCTGTATAATTTATTTAGTAAAATATTTACTAATACTCGATCATATGCCTTACTCAAATCTAATAAAATTCCAATAGCGTATTTCTTTTTGTTAAGAATGTCTGATATATTTTGTGAATATTTGAAAACAGCTATGGTAGTTGACCATCTAAAACCATTTTGGCTGTCATCAATTTTATTAAATTTCTCGCAAAATGAGTAAAGACGCTTTGTCATAGCGGATTCAATTATTTTAGAGAAAGATGGTAGTAGAGCTATGGGTCGGTAGCTGCTTCTCAAAGTAGGATCTCCAGATTTGAATATTGGTCTGACTATAGATATTTTTAAATTATCGGGGACTACACCTTCATTAAAGGATTGGTTAATGAGGAAGGCGAGGGGCGGCGCAAGTTCTTGAGCACATTTTTTTATGAGTGTTGGGGGTATTTCATCGTATCCACAGCTTCTTTTATTTTTTTAGTTTAGAATGATACGTGTTATTTCTTTAATATCGACTCAGATAAAAATAATTTTCAATAGAAGAGGAGACAGGCCGGCCTGTCGGTGGCGCCTCTGCCTTTGTCTCATCTTGTCCTCCCACGGACACAAAGTATTCATTGAATGCATTGGCTATCGATTGCGGACCCTTTAAAGTGGTTTTATTTATACACAATGCAATATTTTTTATTACGCGGGGAGGTATTTCATTAATTTTCTCTTTAACGATTGACCATATAGTTTTGTTTATGTTAGATGACTGCTTGATTTTTTTGACATTATGTTTTTTTTTTTTGACGTTTTCAGTATATTTTTTAGGAATTTCGTATATTGTCTGTAATAATTTTCTAAAATAGGATTTTTGAATTGTATTGTATTAATATTTTTAGTCGCCTCTTATGTCTACATGAGATTTTTATTCCTTTTGTCAACCATGTGTTTTGATTATTTATTTATTTAAACTTTCATGCACACAGTTGTACATATGGCGGACTTAATGCCATAGGGCATTCTCTCCCAGTCAACCATTAGGCTAAAAAGAGATAGACAAACAATAGGCGGTGCAGCAGTAATCAAAATAGAAAGGGCTAAAAAATTTTTATATAAATATACATATACACACACATACATACACATATATTATACTTAAGTACACACAATATATACATATACATGCATACAGTACATATTATATACACAATATGTACAGTACATATTATATACAAATATTATCTATGTCAGAACAAATATCAAATATACATAATTAAGTAAATAAAAATAAGAGTTGTGTTAGTTCAAATTTGCAACGATTTTTGCACATGTTTCCGGACTTGATTTTTAAAAACAAACTCGTTGGGAGCTTTTTTAATGTCAAGAGGTAAGTCGTTTCAGAGTCTGATGGCCGTGAGGGCGAAAGAGTGAGATAAATAACCAGTACGGTGTAAAGGTCACTCCTTTACACCGTACTGATTACACACCGTGCAACTTAAGATTAGCCGAAGAACGGAGAGAACGATTATGAGAATCTCCCAGGTATTGAAATTTGGATTTCAGATACTCGGGAGCACATGGATCATTCATAATTGTGAAAAGGGTGCAGAGTATTCTAACATATCTGCGCTGACGGATAGGCAGCCAATTTAGCTGAGCACGAAAAGAAGATACATGGTCGTATTTACGAAGACCATAAATGTATCTGATGCAATTGTTAAGTAGACGATCCAATGTATTAAGGTGATGTTGAGACAGGTCTGAGCAACACACATCGACATAATCAATAATCGGTAGAATGAGTGACTGGACAAGTAAATCTTAGTATTGGTGGGAAGAAAGTTTTTTAATCGATATAGAGATCGCAAAGTTCCAGTCGTTTTGCGACTCACCTCCAGTATATGTTTGTTCCATGTTAAGCAACCATCAACATACAGACCAAGGTTCTTTACATGGGGAGAGAATGGTATGACATTATTTTTAATAATATATATATATAATAATTTTTAAGAGCACTTGAGATTTAATGTGATGAGATTGATAAAAATTGAAAACAGAAGAGGAGAGATATACCGCCTTGAGGGACGCGAGTAGACACATCACACCAGTCAGATAATATATGTCCAGTGCGCACGGCCTGTTGGCGCCCTCGAAGATATGATGAGAACCATTCCTGAGCTGAAGACGAGATATTCAAATGAGAAAGAAGAGCTAACAAGATATCATGACCAACAGAATTAAATGCATTTAAATAAAACTAGTTTTACGGATTTTATCGCGTATATTAACTTATTTTATATTCCCGACGTTTCGAGTACTTTACAGCACCCATGGTCACGGGGGGGACTGAGGTATTTGACGTCCCAATGTCATAGTTAACCACGGTTACCTCCAGATTAAAAATTATTAATTTTTGTTCCGATCTACGCAGTATGAACTTACAGTATCTTGAAGTATTGCAGTTGTATGCTTGGGTTGGGATTTAATTTTATTAATTATAGGATTCCGAGCAGATGGTAGCACCCAGCCATCTTCTCTATCGAAATTAGGATGTTTTTTGATTTCAATGGCCTCGCGAATCATCCTTGGAAGGAATCGGTGTTCTTTAGCGACGATTTGTGGTCTATCAAATCTAATATAGTGACGGGGGCGATCCTGTACATGTTCACAGACTGCAGACTTCCCGGGGCGTCAATTCTTCACATCAGCTATGTGTTTTTTAACGCGGGTTTTTATAGATCTTTTTTTCATTTGTCCTATATAAGAGAGACCACATTCACAATCAAGCTTGTACACTCCTGCATCTTGCAGAGGGACATTACACTTGACTGATGGTAAAAACTTGAGTCTTGAAGTATGTTTTAATGGAAGCACGCTTCAGGATGTGGCCAATCTTGTCAGTGACACCTCTGACATATGGCAGTACAGCAGGCACTCGCTCGACTGTGGCCGGCTTCACTCGTTCACTGTGACGTAGGCGCGGGACCCGAAGCTTATTGTCGTGCAAAACTTGCTTGACGTGTTGGAGCTCGGCGGCCAGGTGTTTACAGTCACAGATCCCTCGTGCTCTCTGAAACAAAGGTTTACCCACGGTAGCTAACTGTGAAGGATGGTGATGAGAGTCACCGTTTAAATATCTATCTGTATGGGTATTTTTTCTATACACAGTGTGGCTCAAGGTGTTATCAGGATTCCGAATTACTAACACATCTAGAAAAGCTAAAGAGTTGTTTGCCTCTAACTCCATTGTTAACTGAATTTTAGAATTTATGGAGTTAAGATGGTCTAAAAATTCTACTTTATCTAAAGGTAGAATTGTGAAAGTGTCGTCTACGTATCGCTTGTAGAATCTTGAATATACGGGAGAAGTAAGTAGGGAATATAAAATAAGTTAAATATAAAATAAGTATAATATAAGAAAACAAAAGAAGAAATCTGTTTATGAGCTACAGCTTCCGAGAGAAAAGGCAGGATAGAAATTATAGGAAGTCGCATCATAGATATCTTGATTAGAAGTGAGACTAAATGATATCCAATTATACGATTTCACCTTGACGATTATGAAATCACCATGAGGTGGCCAAACATCCGCAAAATGATCATGACGTAAGTGAAACCATCACCCCATTTCGCCTCGTGGGTATCTCAAGAGGCGACTGTCAGACCCTGAACAGCAACAGGAAGCAGTGTTGCAGTTGTTCAATTGGATGTATTTCTGCCATCAGTCGGTCTCCAAAACCTTGTCTATATGAAGTTGCCATTTGGAAAAAAGTTGGCGTGGTTTTCTTAAGTGATCTATATGATTTATATTTATTGTGTTGCCGTTTTCAGTATGTACGGACTCAGAGAATCCACTACACCATATCATCCCGTGGGTGTCGTAAAGGCGACATAGAGAAATTGAAACAGGAGATGGGCGGCAGCATCTTCCTGATAACAACACAAAACAAGAAAAAACTTCGGTTGCCAACCCGCTTGCCAAGCGTAGCGTGTGATGAATATTCTTCTTTCCCCAAGGAGGCAATCAATAGGGAAGGCCTTTGTGCAGCAGTGGATTTTGATTGGCTGTAATGATGATTATTATGTTGCCAACATCGATATTTTGTGTTTTATTAACAACTCGCATTAATGTTAAAGTATGGACGTCAACAATCTAAAATGGATGTCATCATTGTTGTCATCTGACCCTGCACAGGGCTATTGGCCGAGCCGCCGTCGCCCTTCAACTCCCTGTTCCTACTGACGCACCTCGACCTCAGCCACAACCGCGTGCAACGTCTGCTGGACGACTGGCGCACCGTGCTCGTCAGTCTGCAAAAGCTCAACCTCAGTTGGAATAACATCACAGATTTGAATGTAAGTTTTTTACGAGGTAGAACCATGCTGCAGTTATATTATGGTTGTAGCACGAATTGGTCCACGCTCTCCAGCACCAATGTAAAATAGCAACTCAATGCTACTGTGTTTCGTATGGTTATTGTTAAGAACCGGGTATTCTTTTAACTGGAAACGAGCCATTCCATCTTAGTGCTAAGGGCACTAAGTGCAACGCATCTGCGTTTTGATACTTAATCGAGGATAGATGTAGATGTCTATGGGCCACAGCATCCATTAACCATCAGGTGGACTGTGTGTTCGGTTGTCTATAAAAAAATCACTTTTTATAAAAAGTGCTAGAATACAATCCCACCTGGTGATAAGTGATAATGAAGCCCTAGATAGTAAATCGCACTGTCTTAGCGTAACAAAAGCCTATTCAATCTTGCCTTGAAGACTTTCAGATTGTAATTGGACGGAAGAAAGACTATTCCACTCCTTTTGCTGCATGCAATACGAAAGACGAAGCAAACCGTTTGACTCGAATACGTGGATATTATCGGCAACAAAGAAGTGAAGACCCGCCGACCGCCAGTTTGTGGTGGAAAGAGGAGGGGGGAATTAAGACATGTAATTCCTGCGCCCACTCTCTGAAATGCATCCGATAGAATCACGTATGTCAGCCTCGAGCACAGGCTGGCTATTTTGCGCCTGTGCTCAACTCAATTGGTCTCAACCAAATTAAGGGGAAAAACAGCCGAAAAACAGGAAGCCTCTTAGCACAGCACCACTGAGCCCAATATGATGTGTCTCTGCACTTAATTTTTTTTTATAGGATAAGGGTGACAAGCGAGCACACAGTCCACCTGATGATAAGTGGTTGCTGCGGCCTATAGACATCTACAGCTATCCTCGTTTGCGAATTAAATGGAGATGCGTAGTCAGCTGTGAGGACTTAGATGGAATGCCTCTTTTCCAGTAAAAAAGGGTCTCCGGTTCTCTACACTCACCATACGAAACACAGCAGCATTAAGCTGCTATTTTACGCTGGTATTCTATGAGAGTGTGGTCCTTCCCCGATCGAGCCGACCCATTCGTGTTACAACTGTATTATTGATATAGCTGCATGGCTCTACCACGTATATAATTATTTCTTTGTTTATTTGTTTTATGTAAATATGTATGTATTATGTAATAGAGCGTCCAATTAGAAAATTTTCTTTGTTCTAGTATATCAACATGAATTTCTTGAGCTCCGACGTGGTAGTGGACTTGAGACACAATAACATCTCCACGGTGAAGCTATGGGGTCCGAGCGACGGCAGTGCGCAGTTCCTTCTCGACGACAACCCGTTCATGTGCGACTGCCACCTGCCGGCGCTGCAGCGCGCGCTGCTCCCGGGAGGTGTGGGGAGCGGGCCGCGGCTCGTGGCTACGCGCGCGCGCTGTGCAGCGCCACCAGCGCTGGACGGGATGGAGCTGGTGGCGGTGCCGCGGTCGAGGCTGGAGTGTGCGCTGCCGCCGCCCGCCTGCCCGCCCGCCTGCAGCTGTTCGCTGCGCCCCGACTACCTTGACCTGGACTGCACCGCCCTCCCTCCCCTTGCCGCCCTGCCACCGCCCGCCAAACACGGCCTCGCCGTCGCTCATTTACGTCTTCGCCGTGCCCCCGAATCCCTCGAATCACTCCCGCGATACTTCCGTTTACTCAATCTTACCGCGCTAAATATCACCGAAGTGCCGCCTCTGCCTCCGGCCGTCGAGGTCGACCTTGTTGATAATCGGCTGAGGCGAGTCCCGATAGAGGCGCTGATGAACAACATGCTACGATTGGCGCTAAATCCTCTCGCTTGCGACTGCGGTCGCGCCGTAGACGTGGCTGCGCTGCAACGTGCGAGTTCGAACATTCTAGATTACGGTGACGTGACGTGTTCGAGCGGCGAGACCTTACGGAGCGTCGCGACGGAGACACTCTGCGAGGCGCGAGACGCTGCCGTTCTCGGGGTTTCGCTCGCCATCTTGATCGTGATCGCTGTTATTGTCATCGTACTGCTGCGTCGGTACCGCACCGAATGTCTGCTGTGCGCTCACCGCTGCGGCTGTTGTCCGCCGGACGACGACGACAATGATAAAGAATACGACGCTTTTATCTCGTTCGCGCACAAAGATCTGAAGTTCGCGGAGGAATTGGTGACGAAACTCGAAGCGTCCCCGCATTCGTTACGCATATGCGTGCACTACCGGGACTGGCCGCTCGGCGATTGGATCCCGGCGCAGATCTCCCGTTCGGTAGAACGGTCGCGGCGCACTGTCGTCATTTTGTCCAAGCATTTCTTATCGTCAGTGTGGGGGCTGCTGGAGTTCCGAGAGGCGCATCTGCGCGCGCTCAGCGAAGGCCACGCTCGCGTCGTGATAGTGCTGCTGGACGACGTGATGTCGGACGAGCGTTTGAACGACGAGCTGCGCGCGTACCTGTCCACCAACACGTACCTGCACCGGGACGACCCGTGGTTCTGGGCGAAGCTGGCGGACGCGCTGCGGCGGCGCGGCGGCGTGGCGGCGGCGCTGCGCCGCCTCGCGCCGCGCCGAGTGCGTGCCGTACCCGCGCCGCCGCCGCACGTCCACAAGCTCCTGCGCTCGGCGCTCGACGCGAAGCTCTCACAAAATGGAAATATCGTTAATGCCACCTTCACTGCGCCTTCACTCTAGTGCTCGGTTACTGCATTTAAGAAACTTTTGGTATTTCGTTAAGATTTAGTGTATTTAGTATATATACGAAGTGCATATAAAGCCTATACGTCATGACGTATAGGCTTTATATCACGTCATAAGTATAAGCGCTGCAGCAATGTTACGTTGACGGCACGAAGGGGGAAGAACCACGTCCTCACAGAATACCAGCGTAAAATCTCATAGCATTTTCTACCTACTTCAAAAAGGAGGAGGTACTCAATTCGACTGTATATTTTTTTCTTTTTTTTGTGTGTGTTACCATAACAAAAAAAAAAAAAAAACATGCGTGAGCGTCGTGGAACACTCGGTTGCAACGAAGTTCCTTTCGTAGTATATTATTATTAATAAACGTATTATATTATTGATTAAAAAATACAAACAAATGAATTAATAACGTCTATTAAAATAAAGCGTCATTTAAAATAAAATAATATGTCTTTTATGGCAAGGTAAGAAAAAGTGCGAGGGAGCTGGATATTATTCCATCTCGCTTCCTTATAGCCGCCAAGGCCGTCTACACTACCTCAGAAGGGGTCGTGACGGAAAAATCTTACATTTTTTGTCGCCTAGCCCCCATCCGCCAAATCTGTACCGTCCGATAAGGAACTTCGTTCCAAAAAATAACCACATACAGTCGAATTGAGTACCGTCTCCTTTTTGAAGTCGTTAGAAAAGGTATACTCTTAGTGCATTATGAATCTCAATATTATTGCATGCTTTCATTAAAAGTAACAAAATGTAAATAAAAATGTGAATAAAGCAAATTAGAAATCGTAAATTAGTCGTACATAACATACACGTTAAGGCTGATTGTAGACACGTGTAAATATAAGACTAAATACATGAAATTCTCTAAAGCAAACTTATTTGAAATGTACAATGTATGCTTTATGATTTGTTTATTTCATATCTGATATAAGCAATAACAAAAGTACAGAATAAATGACAAAAGTGTCAACGCTTAACCAATACAAGAATAAGGTTATAATTAAATGTAGGTTTACAATTATAGAAAAAAGAAGACATTTGTTATGTTATTACTTGAGATAGTTTCGCACGACTAACCGTGTTATATCTAATGAGCCAATGGCGTAATAGCTAGCATTGAGTACTTTATGTAATTACATTAATAAAAATTGCGTGTAAGAATATGGAATCTCAGTTACAAGATTTGTAATAAATATTTTATACTGTATATTTTTGTATAGTTGTTGTTCCATTATAACTTCATACTACTTTATGATGCCACTGTTTATTGTTAATTACTCGTATTTTCCATCCAGGAAGCCATAAAATTATTTTCAGTTATTTAAATGTTCCAGCTTAGAGTGAATCTAGTCAACTAGCTGGCGGCGGCCGGACTGTGCACTTATATGATTATCAAGCAATATATACTATTAAAATTGTGTATTTCAGACTTGAATTCTGCGATGAATTACCTATCGCATATGTCTTCCGTTTTTACAAAAATATTATTAATAATTAAATATAAGCCTAGTTTGTTAAACCCACCGAATGTTGAGGTGTTGGATATTCAAGTTTATTTGAGTATTTATTCTTTTCTTTTGAATTAATGTCCAATACAACTACCTCGACCTTGTGCCGTTTGCGCGACAAGATCACAATTATTGCAAGTTTCAAAATGTCTAATATTGTTAAAGCAATTGTTTCGAGAATTTATTAGGGGCAGCTTATCTACGCTTTCACTCGCACTTTTACTTATGTCGTAATGGTGTTTAATCAGAATGGATGTCATATATTATTATCAAATGATTATAGAAAACAACCAGATGTTCTTATTTTCAGTTTT
>JAGSMP010003415.1:0-10991 GCA_029286625.1 Parnassius orleans | reverse complement strand
CTTTTGCCAGTATCAAGTAGTAAGAAATTATCCATTAGAATATGTAGTAACCCGTGGTAGCTCAGGGATTAAGCGCTCGCTGTAAATATCATAGTACGCGAGCAACCCGTCTATTATGCATTGTTTTAGGTCCTGCATATTGGTAGGCTCACTCACGTACATTAGACTTTTTATCTCGCTTCACAAAATATCCATAAGCCATCGTGAAAACCACAAAATGAAAAGTGGTTACATTAATTTGCAAACGCGCGCTTCGTAGTGCAAATTACAAACTCAACTAAAAATAGCCTGGGGACCCGACAGAGTGTCGCGACGAGCCGATTTATTAATGGTTCGAATTGGAGTCAAAATTCAGTAAACACGTATAATAAATGAGTGACTAATTATTATTCTTTTTGTCAGATATTCTTTTTAATTAATTATTTTAAGTTTTTTCGACCTAAATGTGATCAGTAACAGACACTGAGAGCACTTATTTTTTGGTAATTACAAAATATGGGTGTATATGTTACAGTTAAAACCAGTTTTTAGATAGAACGCGTTCTCCCTAGTTAAAACTAGTTTTTACTTAATGCCTTTTGTTATAACTAGAATTAACTAATGCTCAAAATTGAATATCAGGTAAAACTAGTTCTTAATAGAAAAACGCGTTTTTCCGAAGCGAGTCAGTTAAAACTGTTTTTATTGAATGATTTCTGAGAAAAATCGCTTTAATAGGGTGGGGAGGGGCATCCCCATCCGCCGAAATAATACCAAAGTGTAGTCGTCAGGCCCATGGCCAGGGGCTCATATTCTGGATGGTTTATAAAAAATAACCACGAAGGGGATGGAGGGTCTGTTCGATCGCCGCTCGCTCACTCGACCCCGCCATCCCCTTGCAACTAACAATTTCAATGTGCCTACGGGTATCGAATAGGGTTGCTCGTACTGGGAAAATCTTGAGCCACCAAAATTCAACAAAATGAATTAAATATATTTAATGTCTTAATAGAAAACGTCCTATAGATACCAGTTGGCAGTCACGTACCGCACTTTATTGTCCCATCTGTTGTGAGTTTTTCCCTGACTAATTACTACGACTTTTACTAACTTAACATTAAAAAGAAAGACAAAGAACATTTCATTCATGCTACTCACTACCAAATGTCACACTCTGTGGTAGTAGTCTGAATAGAGTTGAAATTTGGCCACAATACGAAAACCTAACTGATAATATTGATATAGAGCGGGAGCGCAGGCTGGTTGTCCGATGTAATATGTTGGCTCGCAACGCTGCACAAAACGGGTTATGGTTAGCCAAAGCATATTGTCAGTCCTTTATACATGTAGCCTGTGGGTTACCTATACACGGAGGGCATACAACGATCTGCGCGTCCAATACAATAATGCGTTGAGAATTATAATGAAGGCTCGAGATTGTAGCGCCCTGGCATGTTTGCAGAGGCCTGTTAATGGGTTGAAGCCATAATGCGCAAAAAGATGTGCCCATGCTGAATCGCATGTGACGATCACCAACATCATTCTCAGTGTACTAGCTGAACAGATGGATTCACTCAATGTTGAGGCGTTGGATAAATCTGCATACTGCAAATTAGACACGCCACGACCTAGAGTAGTATTTTAATTTTAATTTTAATTTTATTTAATATTATAGGTGTTTAGATTATACCTTTAACAAATATGGATAATTGGTCTGAAATAATGAATTATTATTATTATATTTTAAATTTTTTTCTCAGCTGAAATGGTAAATAAATGGCGATTACGGGTTGAAACCAAGTAACCGTCATTGTAATAGGGATAAACCATTACTGTCCTGCATGAATTTTCGAACGATGCGACATGTATTTAAGATTGCTGCTTTTTGTAAATTAATGTATGAGTTCGGTGATATGTCTAGCATTTTCAAACTATGATGTAAGTGCTTCGGGATTATTCCGGTGGTAGAAAGTACTATGGTTATTATAAAACTTTTTTCATCTTCCACATTTTTGTTATTTCTTCTTTCAGTTCTGTGTATTTATTTATTTTTCGGTTATAGTTTTAATTAAATTATGTATTAGGTACGGCTATATCAATTATATATACTGTTTTATTTATTTTATCTTGGAGTGTATCCGGTCTATTATGATGGATGGTTTTGTCTGTGAGAATAGCATGGTCGTAGTACATTTTAATTTGTATTTTCTACTACCGTTGGTGTGTATTTGTAATATGTGTATGTGAATCTGGGATGAGTTTTGTTTGATTGCTAATTTTGGTGTATTATATTTACTATCTGGTTGTGTCTGTGTGTAATCTGTCTGTGTGAGTGATGGCAAGCTCCTATAATATGCTGAATGGTCTCAGGCTGTTTGACATTTTCGACATTTATCATCTGATATGGGTCTTTAATTATATATTTTGATAATTTTTCGTATTAATGACTTGATCCTGTATTGCTATCATGAAGCCTTCGGTTTCAGGGAATAAGTAACCACATACAAGCCACCTATCTGCCTCCGAATCTACATGTGCTTGATCTAAGTCATAAGGATGTCTGCCATGCAAAACTTTCTTTTTCCATTGTACTAATTTGAAGTCTTCTGTTTGTATGCTGATCATTTATTTCTATATGTGGCTTTTCTGTAAGGTTTAGTGGTGTTAGGTTCACGTCTATACTAACAATAGCATTGTGTAATTTACTGGTAGTCATTTTCTATTAAAGAAAGATCTAAGGGTTGAGAGCTGCTTAGTCCAGAGCGCTTGGATGTCTATAAGACCTCTTCCACCATGATTTATGCCTTTAATTTTTCTACTGCAGACTTTGGATGTAAATGATAAAATGTTAGTATGGTACGTGTTTTTATTTGTGCTAACTATGTCTGTTTTTGTCCATTTTATTTATACCAAATGAATATGTTAATATCGGAATTGCATAAGTATTAATAGCTTTAATGAGGCTTTTTGATGTTAGTTGGTTACAGATTCGGTTACTTTTTTTGTATTCTGTTAATAATGCGTTTTTAAGCTAATGTGGTCTAATAGCTTGGATTGCTGATATCCTAAGTACTTATATACCTCATCTGACTCCATGGACGAAATAATGCCTCCTTCTGGTAAAGTGTAGGGTCCTGGTTCTATTTTCCTTCTTTATATTTAAAATTTTATTTTCTAATCCAAAGTGCATATTTATGTCGTTACTGAATTTACTTGTAATATCGATTTTCATGTCTTTAAATGAATCATGTAAAGCTTTATATCATCCATGTATATCAGATGTGATATCTTTATCTCGGCATTAGGAGTTTTACAAGGTAACCTTTCTTTGATCATTAAGTAGACGAGATAATGGGTTTAGTGCGCAGAACCACAATGGGCTCAAAGAGTCGCCCTGGTAAATACCTTTCCGGATAGCTATATCCTCGTATTAAGACTACTGTTATTGGTATGCAAATGTAAAGATTTTTGCAACATAATATTTTTCAAAAATGTATTAAAATGGGGCTTATTTTATAAATGTTTAATACTTGAATTAGCCAAGTATGAGGTACGCTATCAAATGCTTTACGGTAGTCAATAAATGCAATAAGTTTCTTCCTTAAATTTGCGTGTCTATGAATGGTTGAGTCAATTATGAGCTGCTCCTTGCAACCCATGTGGTTCCTACACCTTTTTGTTTTTCTGCCATAATCATGTTAAGCTCTAGTGTGAATTTATTTTGCAGTAATAATATGGTTAAAATTTTGTATATTGTGGGTAGACAAGTAATTGCGATATTGGATGGACTATTTTAGTATTACTTTTGGAATCATATACGTAATCCCTTTTGAAATAAATGAAGGAAGTGGTTGCTTTTGGAGTATAACATTTGTAAAAGTTTTAGCGAGAGCCTTAATTTATTTTTATACCAAAATTGTGAATGTTGTCTATTCCTGGTGATTTCCAATTATGTAGTTTAGAAGTAGCGATTTTAATGTCATTTTCTGTTATTTCGTCAAATATCAATTCCACTATTGAATCCCATTTACTTTTCTCCTCTTGTATCCAGTCTGCACTTTCATTGTGCGATACTGGCTTCTCCCATATATCAGACCAAAACTCTTCAAGCTGCTCTTTTGTTACCATTTGTGTATCATCCCTATAATTAGTCAAATTTTTATCTTGCTTTAGTTGTCTATAGAACAATTTTTCGATTTTCTTGTTTTCTTTGATTAGCCTTCGAATATCTTCTAAGTCTTTGTGCTTTAAGTGATAATTTTTGTTTGAGTGTGTCAAGGTATTCTTCAGGTGATTTGTTTGTGTTCTCATGAGTTGTATGTGTTTGATAATTTCGAAATACTTTTTCTGCTGTTTTAGTTACTTTTTTGGACCTATTGCCTTTAATGTATTGAGTAAGTCTACCTATATCT
Organism: Parnassius orleans; assembly: GCA_029286625.1. Lineage (NCBI taxonomy): Eukaryota > Metazoa > Arthropoda > Insecta > Lepidoptera > Papilionidae > Parnassius > Parnassius orleans. Next base: position 6,600 of record JAGSMP010003415.1, on the reverse strand, counting down.
GATCGGAGCTGGTTTATTCCTTTTTGCAATCTTATTTGCCATGCTGGTTCTAATTTACGCTTGTGATTTGGCAGTTGATTTTCATCAAATTTTTTAAACCTAATTCTTTTGTTATAACCATAGCGCTACAATATACAAGAGTATGAATGTCAGTTAAAAGCGCATTGTCTGTAATAAATTGGTTCAGTATATTATTGTTAAAAATATCTATTAGATTTGTAAGCTTTTTACTATATTTTAATTTAGGTAATTTCGGTCTGCATGTAGGATCCATACTTGAGTATTGGAATATTGTTGTTATTAATTCTTCATGTAGTTTTGTACTAGCTTCTTCTCCTATAGTAGTTTCTTGTTCCAATGTTGTAAGATCTGTTTCTAAAATTATGTCGTATACCATATCTTCCTGAGTAGGAGTATTTGGAGTTTGTGTGGAATGGTAGAGTGTTGGCTCTGTAGTGGATGAATAAGAGTTTGATCGCATGATTGAGGTTGAGGTAAATCATTTGTTGGAAGTGCTAAGTCTGTTGGGTTAGAACAAGGAAGAGTGTTGTGGCTGTCATTGCGAACGGTATTTGTTTTTCAATTTTACGCCTGACTTCATTTTTTAATTGTTCTAATTCTTCCACAGAGATATTTTTTAATTATCATTCGTCTCTGGTCTGAGATTCTTTGCTCTAAACATTTACTCCCGGGTATTGTTTAGTAAACGATTCATGCAGGATTTTCTGTAACAAGTCATATCTGTCTCTAATTTTGTTATAGTGTAATATGTACGCATGATAAACATGTTGACATCTTTTGACCATGTCATGCGTACCCTTGCTTTACCAGCCTTAGTGGACGCAGGTAAGGATTCACCTCCTGCGTAACATCTAAAGTTGGTGTAGATCTATTTGAATGTGGTAAATTATGACTTGTTAAGGATGACGGTGATATGTACGAAACAGTAGATGGGCTATAAGTTCTTTTAGTAAAAGTGACGGTGATGAATTGTTAGTCTGTCTGTTTTGTGTCGAGTTGGCTGTAGCATTTTCGGTAACCCGGAGGAGCCCGCCTATTCAGCTCCGCTGACGGATCGTATACGTCGCACCCAGCGTCAGCTCCAAGTGCGCCCCGGCGATCACCCCAGCGGCCCAAACGTTTACTTCTAATCGAGTCTCCATGTTTAATTTACCAGTTCCGTGTTAGCCGTGCCAGTAAAAATATATCACGTGTCGCCCTACGTGAATCAGATGGTCGATTCGGACGCACGGTTGATTTTAGATTTTATTATTATTATGGGTATTTATATAGTATTCTCATCTGGTTGGGCTGAATAAATATTTTAAAGGAAATAATAAATAAACATAAATATATATTTAATATACTAACATAAATAAATAATAATAAAATAATATACATAAATAAATAATACATAAATAACAACAAAATATAATAGATAAAACCCAACCAGATGGAAGCCCTCGGCAGGGGAGACCAAACGGCTGAGGGTTAGGGGAAAGGGAGAGAAACCGGGACGATGCGGCGGTATCGAGGAGCACCGCCTTCTGCATTTGAGCTTGAGCGGTCCGTCACGGAGTCCCAGTCGCCTCAGATGACCTGGAGAGGCTGACTGGGATTAACCTGTTCGCAGAGACGACTACAGGTATAATTTCGGTCGGCAGTCCACCCCACATGTCGGTCACCTCGTGAGCCAGGTCCAGATATTTTGTTCGCTTATCTGTTTCGGCTTTCACGAGGTTCTCGTCATACGGAATGGTGATGTCGACCATATCCTGATTGTGCCCGGTCCATCAGCACAATATCAGGCTTATTCGCAAGAATAGTCCTGTCTGTGATGATGGCCCGGTCCCAGTAGAGCCTGGCGCGGTCATTTTCGAGCACGGCTTCCGGCAAGTACTTGTAATATGGCATTTCCGGTCCACGAGACCGTATTTCAGAGCGAGCTCCTGGTAGAATCCTGGCTACTAGGTTGTGCCTATGCAAGTACTCAGAGTTAGAAAGCGCCGAACAACCGGAGATGACATGCCCAAGTGATTCACCGGGATGGCGACAAGCTCGACAATGTCGACGGTGCCATCCCTAGGATGTATCTCCGATAGTTGTTGGTCTTAATAACCTGATCCTGTATCGCACAGACAAAACCCTCGGTTTCAAGAGGTCACAAAACGTAGCCAGTGGAGGGAGGCAACTGTGTTCACGAAAGGCTGTAGAGCCTTGTAGAACCTCCCGTGGAGCTCCTTCTCCTTCCATACGGTCTCCCGGTCGGAAATGCTCTGTCCGGGTCTTGCCATTGCTCGTTGGCTAAGGATAGAGGGTAAGTCCTTTATCACAAAAAATAACGTCCCTATAGAATGGATCATCCGATTCGTCAGAAAGTAATTACGGAGGCTGCACACTTCGCGATTATGCATGGTAAGCGTTTAAAAGCCGCGCCCACCATGTTTCCGCGGCAAGTACAGCCTCATAATCGACGATCTCGGATGATGCATCCTGGGACGTCATAGTGCGGATTTTCATCCAGAGCGTTCAGTTCGGTCTGAGTCCACCTGAGTATGCCAAGGTATATATGAGAACAGGCATGATCCAACCGTTATATGCGCATGTGTCTTACACACCGGACAAAAGACTGTTAAGCACCTTGTCAAGCGTGCATAAAACACATCGCAAACTGACTGCTCCTACGTCTGCCTCATCGATACCATGTTCTGTGACATACCCAGGTATCGGTATGTTTCAGCCTCAGATAGGGTCTTTATGTTGATGGGCATAGAAGTCTATACCCTCAGATTTAGTAACCTTCCCTTTCAACATGGAGGACCGCACACTTATCCGTCCCCAGCTCCATTTCAATAGAATTGCTAAAATCACAAGTGATGTTTAGCAATTCACAAGATGAGAGCGACTGGAGGCGAATAATTTGAGATCATCCATATAGAAAAGGTGGTCACTTTGTACCTCCTTTCCGAAGCTGAAATCCCTCCCGGAACCCTCCAGTAAGGTACTGAGAGGGTTCAGAGAGGCAGAACCAGATTGACTCAAACAATCGCCCTGAAGATACCCTTCTTATCCTTATGTGGTTCTCCGCAGCCGTCATCCGCTCGCCCAGATGACAAAGGATCGTACTCCACGCCCAATACACTGCCTGAGGAAGTCTCGAACTGTACAGTCAACCTTGCAGCTCGAGGACCCTCTAAGCCATGTATGAGGCACCGAGTCGAATGCCTTTTGTAGTCTATCCAGGCGGCGGAGAGGTTCCGACGGTTGCGTTTAACCACCTTGCCAATGACCGCGTCAATGAGAGGTGGTTCCTTGGTTCCACGACCACGTTTCGACATCCATTTTGAGCGCGCGACATCACCTGATTTGCGTTCAGGTGACGAGTGATTCTCGCGCTCAAAATGGATGTTAGTGTCTCTGTATGGTGGTAGACAGGTTATGGGGCGGTATTTGCTCGGGTCTGTGGAATCCCGGTCTTTAGGAAATGAGTGATCCCAGTAGTGAAAGGCTCTGGAGTGACTTTTGTCGAGAGCTCTTGAAACTGTCGGGCGAGCACAGCGTGACACACCACGAACCCTTCAGCCAGTAGTGATGCAGTCCGTCGAGTCCTGGACTTTTCCAGTTCGGGGCCCTACGGACCGCCTCAGCTACGTCATCCGGCGTTATGATGACGGGGTCCATGGGCGTAACACTGCACATTGACTCGCCACAACTTCCGTCCGCGCCTCGCTGTGGTTTACGGGCTCTGACCACAGGCCGCGCCAGAATGCGACAGTGTCGGCCTGATTCGGTGCTAGGCCCGTTCCACGTACCATTGGTCGCTCCAATGACTCATAGAGCCTCTTCTGATCACTCTGGAAGAGACGATTTGGTTGAACCGTCTTGACCTCGGTATATCGCCGAATCCGCTTTCCCAAGCAGCGATTCTCTGCTTCAGGTCGTCTATGCGCTCCGTCAGTTTTGCGCATATCCGGCTGAGACAAACTGATATTTGTCCCAGCAAACGCCATCCTGACGGTGCGCACATTTCGGCCTATTATTGCCCGACCTGAAGCTTATCAGTCTGCCGATGAGGGCCTGCCTTTGCGATACGGTCCTCAATCCTTCTTCGCCAGGCTGGGATAGCGCTACTTTGCCCAGCAGCACGTCCAGACGTGGAAGTTTGGCACCAACAATACGGCAAACTGCCAATGCGGCGCCAAAGAGTATTGAGTCCGTATCGCAAAGGTCCCGGCTGGTTTCCAAAAGGTTGCCAGCAATGGGTTCAGGCCGTCACGACATCCGATTCCGCTTGCTTAGGTTGCGGGGTGTCGGGAGTCGCGGTCGATTTTCGAGAGGCGCACACAGCAGCCCACAATCGCTCTCCATGGCGGCTTCCACATATGGCTGCTGGTCTATGGCCCAGAGCCCCATCCCCAGCTATAGCTGGTTCATTCGATGAGGGAATAGCCTCACGCCGTAGTCGTTCGAGTTCGGCATCATTAAATATTTTCGAGCGTATGATGTACCGAACTCGGTCTGCCAGGTTTTGCTCTGTGACGGGAACAGACGGCTCCAGCTCAGCAAAAAGCGTGCATCCGAGCCCGATACGTTCCTCCAGTTTCTTCCCTTTCGCCCTATAGTATACCCGCAATGCGTTTATGTTCAAATATTTTGTCCAACGTATGCGGCGTACTCCACCAGCGGCGGGTGCCGCTTGCCGAGTCCGAGAGGACCCAGCCGACACCAAGCCATCTGGTGGGGATGAGATGCGAGGACTGCTAGGTGGTCGTACCTCACGCTCGGCTGGCGGCCGCATGCTGTCGCGTCCAGCGCCAGCTCCAGACGCGCCCCGGCGCCCCAGGCAGCGGCCCTATGCGCTTCTATTCTTGTCCATCATCCATAAAAATGGGCGTCAATTAACGGGAGACGCCCAGGCCCGGCATCGTTTAATAGTGTGGCTGTAAGCACAAACGGGCTTTTGCACCCTCAATTCTGCCGAGGCACGGCGCTCACACTTTTGGCAAGGCGTTGACTGATGCGCCGACGTAGCAGTTGTGACTTAACTGTTACGTCAGCGGGCGATGGGGTCGTCACTTCCTACGCCTATTTATTATTATATATTATTTGGGTATTTATAGTATTCCCATCTGGTTGGGCTTTGAATAAATATTTTAAAGGAAATAATAAATAATACATAACAAAAAACCCAACCAGTTGGAAACCCCAGGGGAGACCAAACGGCTGAGGGTAGGGGGAAAGGGAGAGAAACCGAGGACGATGCGGGCGGTATCGAGGAACACCGCCTTCTGCATTTGAGCTTGAGCGGTCCGTCACGGAGTCCAGTCGCCTCAGATGACCTGGAGAGGCCACCGATTAACCCGTTCGCAGAGACGACTACAGGTATAATTTCCGGTCGGCAACCACCCCACATGTCGGTCACCCGTGAGCCAGGTCCAGATATTTTGTCGCTTATCTGTTTCGGCTTTCACGAGGTTCTCGTCATACGGAATGGTGATGTCGACCAAAAATATCTCTGATGTGCCCGGTCCATCAGCACAATATCAGGCTTATTCGCAAGAATAGTCCTGTTCAGATGATGGCCTGGTCCCGGTAGAGCCTGGCGCGGTCATTTTCGAGCACGGTTCCCGGCAAGTACTTGTAATACGGCAATTTCCGGTCCACGAGAGACCGTATTTCAGAGCGAGCTCCTGGTAGAATTCTGCTACTAAGTTGTGCTGTGCAAGTAATCAGAGTTAGAAAGGCCGAACAACCGGAGATGACATGCCTAGTGATCACCGGGATGGCGACAAGCTCGACAGATGTCGACGATGCCATCCTTAGATGTATCTCCGATAGTTGTCTTTTATTATATATTATTATTATTATTATTATATTTATCGTACACAATTATACTTTAAACCATACATTAATAGCTACGCTATTTATAAATATTGTAGGGCGTGCATACATTATTTGCCGTATCATGGTTACTAATGAAAGTTATTAACACCTCCTCTCGTCTCGTGCATGCCGTAAGACCAGAAGCGATATAACCTCTCGCACCCACACCGGAAATTCTTAGGCCGGCGACGAGAAGCATATCAAGGGTGGAGACGCATGTAACCATGATCGCAAATCGCCTGCCGCGTGACGATCACGGTGAGTCCTCTCTATCATGGGAGAGGTACCTGTCTAGTGGACCGTTTAGGGGTATGGCAAGAATGAGGGGGCTTACATTTGTTGTACATACTATACATACACATATATACATACACATAAATAGTGCTAGCAGTGAAAAATTTAATTGAATAAAATAGTTCTGCAAATCATGTATGAAGAGATTTAGTACATATTGCATATTTAATCCGAAAGTCCGAAAGTGTTCACAAGATTGTACATAACACCATTCGAGAGGAGGGTAGTTTCTGAAACTTTACGACGCTTACAACACGTGGCTCCGCGGCTATATTTTACTATGACAACGCTGTCGCATACTCATCGCTTAAAACGAAGAACTTCCTGGACAGCACACTAGTTAAGTTTTAGATGACTTGGTACCGTATGACTAAAATAAAAAATCGTCTTAGGGATAATTTGTTAATCACCAGAGGATAAAGA
>JAGSMP010003414.1:0-21809 GCA_029286625.1 Parnassius orleans | reverse complement strand
TTAACACCTCCTCTCGTCTCGTGCATGCCGTAAGACCAGAAGCGATATAACCTCTCGCACCCACACCGGAAATTCTTAGGCCGGCGACGAGAAGCATATCAAGGGTGGAGACGCATGTAACCATGATCGCAAATCGCCTGCCGCGTGACGATCACGGTGAGTCCTCTCTATCATGGGAGAGGTACCTGTCTAGTGGACCGTTTAGGGGTATGGCAAGAATGAGGGGGCTTACATTTGTTGTACATACTATACATACACATATATACATACACATAAATAGTGCTAGCAGTGAAAAATTTAATTGAATAAAATAGTTCTGCAAATCATGTATGAAGAGATTTAGTACATATTGCATATTTAATCCGAAAGTCCGAAAGTGTTCACAAGATTGTACATAACACCATTCGAGAGGAGGGTAGTTTCTGAAACTTTACGACGCTTACAACACGTGGCTCCGCGGCTATATTTTACTATGACAACGCTGTCGCATACTCATCGCTTAAAACGAAGAACTTCCTGGACAGCACACTAGTTAAGTTTTAGATGACTTGGTACCGTATGACTAAAATAAAAAATCGTCTTAGGGATAATTTGTTAATCACCAGAGGATAAAGAAGAATACGTTTTAGGATTTGATAAACCAAGATTCTCGCGAGAACATTGATTCTGCCAAGGATGATACGTGAGGCTATTGAAATTAAAAACATCCTAATTTCAATAGAGAGGGAGGTTGGTACCACCACCCGTTGATCCTGTAATTAATAAAATTAAACTAAACCCAAGCATACCACTGCAAGACTTCAAGACACAGTTAGTTCATTCTGCGTAGATCGGACCAAAATTAATAATTAAAAAGCTGAAGGTACTCCGTATTAACTTTGACATTGGACGTCAATCACCTCAGTTCCCCGTGACCATGGTGTTGTAAAGCACCCGAAACGTCGGGAATTAATAAAATAAGTTAATTAAACGCGATATAATCCGTAAAAGTAGTTTAATTCGACTTGGTACTACATTTGTTAAGCATTTGACTGCGACTGCGGATTCAAACTACGGTCGGAACACACTATTTGCATCGCCTACAAATAATTTCGCCTTAATACTTTGTCTTTAGTCTGTAAATAGTGACATGGCGGGACGGTCAGCTCTCATGACAAACATGTATTGCCTTGACTTTTTCTCTCACCCTCTGTCTTGTTGTTATTGCATTGTCTCTTGAACGACAGCGTTCCTGGATGGCAGCCGCTTAAATAAAACTCTATAAAAAAACGCCCTACTGATCACTTGGACTTTAGTGTAGAAACTCATTGATAAACGTGCTGAGGATCGTTCGATAAGCGGACAAACTCAAGCCATTGTATTGCAGTGTTCTGAGTAGCAGCCTCTCATAACATAGACTTAGTATGTTTATGCCTCATAATATGTATGAAATATTTCATTTGATATAAGTACACAATATTTGCATCATATATTTAATAAATTATAATGTAATTTTATTTTTATACCATAATATATGTTATACTTTCACAACTAAGACGATTCTAACGAATAATATGTTATACCCCATAATATGTTAAAATCCATTAAGCCGTTTAGGCTACATAGCATGCCAAAGAAATAAATATACATACATAAATGCATGTTATTATTTTTACTATATATTTTCTTTTGTTTAGAAACAGGTGTTACCAAACGTAATAATATTGAGAGATTATATTTCGCTGTAATCAAAATAAAATACCTGAATTAAATTTTGTTATATCAAAGCTTTGGTTTATTGGTAAATAAAATGTTATTAGAAAAGCTAATTGGATTATAAGTATCGCTGTAGACGTAAGGGAGAATTGAAAATAAATTGATTTTATAAACGGGGCCCTGTTGGGAACAAGCAATGGTTCAAAGAGAACAGGATTACACACTCGACGGGTGGTTTATCGACCGAAACTAAAAAGCTTATTTCGAATGTTTTTGATTTATACTTAGATAACGAAATAATAGGATTTAACTCTATTCTACTAGAATCTAGTTATGCATATCAATGTGTTGCAGCGCTGAGGGCCGCGAGTTCGAATCCCGCACGGAAGAATTATTTGTATGGCCTACAAATAATTGTTCCGTGTCTGGATGTTTGTCCTTGTGAAATGTACGTATATAAACTGCCTCCACGATACAGAAGCAAATCAGAAAGTGTTTTAAAAAAAATGTACAGTTTTCTTTAATAGGTTTACTGCTCAGTATGATAATATGGATTTTAATAATTTTAATAGTTAATGTAAATTTTTAAGACACCACAATAAAAACTTTATGTATACCAGAAAACCGCAGAACCTTTTTAACTGGTAAAGTAGTAAATCATCTTAGTTCTAAAAGTTACCAATTCATCTGCAATTTGATTTTTATTCGATCACCTGTCCTCGACTATAGGTAACCTATCATTAGTTTCTGTTTTAAGAATCAACTATTTGAAGGTTCTTCTATTTTACAAAATAAGAGGGATATTTGCCATATTTACCACGCTTTGCAGGCGGGTTGGTAACTTCAGTTTTCCTTATTACTGACTAGCGACTTGTCCCGGCTTTGCCTGGGTAGAATCAATTAATGTGGCGATAATTAGATTTAAGATAATCATCAAAGTTCATTTATTATATCAATCTTTTGATTTCTCAATATAAAATTATCCAAGTTTTTTGAATGAAATATAGCCTAGATCACTCCTGGTATTGCTTTCTATCTGTTTGAGAATTTTTATTAAAATCTGTTTAGCTACTCCAAAGATTAGCCCAGACAGACAGACAGACAGACAAACAGCCAAACATTTTAAAAATGGTTATTCATGTCTTAATGTCTAAAATGTCAGCTCAATAAAAGGCAGTTAATTCGATATTACAGACAGACACTTCAAGTCAACTTTCAATTCAACTTTATTTATATGGATTATATATCCCTTTTATTAAAACCTACTGACGTTTGTTTTTAAGAAATTTGGTCATCAACACGGGTTGGTGAGCGGAGTGCTGATATTCTCGCAGTGGGGATGCTTCATCAGCGAAATATATTTTCCTTATATTTACGGATTGCTCTCGGATTGGGATTGAATTTATTTTTTGAATTTAAGAAAAATGAAAAATCGTTTAGTCAGTTCGTAAGAAGCGTTTACAAGTATTATAGTGTTTTACGTTCATGTAATTATTACACTTACCAACTTCGCTACGGGCTTTAAAATGAATAATTAAGGCAGTTTGTTGAACATGGCACCCAACCGGGAAAATGGGTCATTAGTGATAATTAAATATGCAATATAAAATAATACTTCGCTGTTGAAATGCATTGATCTATTAATATGCAAAAGTAATTGTCAACGTCAGTCATTACTGGCTAGATTACCGAAACGAGTTTTAGCAGCTTCATCTTTATCAGCCAGTAAAATTCCGTTGTATGGAAGCAGAAGCCTGGCAAGCGGCACAGAAGATCGCAGTACCAGACTTCTTGACCCTTTTACTTTGCTGCCCGTCACCGGTCTTGGAATATTACCTTGTGGGGGCACTATAAAATCCATCAACCTATTCCAACCCGTGAGTGTTTAAGTGGTGACTACGTGGAAACGTGGAGAATCCAGAAAAAGTCCAGAAAAGGTGGTCTCTGATACATCCTGGCAATACCATATCGTATACGTCAGATGTAAAAATTACTCGGATCAGTGACAAAGAGCAGCGTTATAGGAGCGAGACGTCTAGTACTGTAATCACTAATCTACCTGATTATTACGGCGACCTTTGCCACACCCTAAGGGAGAGGCACATAACCAGCTGTGGGTTATATCAGGCTGATAGGTTTATGTCCAGGAGGCCTGTTACGGGCTAATAACGAAGAAAGAAGTTCCTTATAAAAAATGCAATATTATCAAGAATATATATTATGTATTCATTTCTTAAAAATTAAACAACTTCAAATCAACAATATATATTTATTTCTTAAAAATTAAACAAGTTCTATATAAAAAATACTATTTAGTTCTTAAATAATTTAACCGATAATTATTAAAGTATTTTGTGTCCCGATGATGGCTTGGCTTCTACAAAGAAGATGGTTTAGAAGATAACTGATAGATCTAAGAAACGCGGTTGTGTGAAAATATTTTATATTCAAGACAAATGGAAAAGAAAAGACTTCAATTAAATTTCGAAAGGCCAACTTTATTCTGAGTGTGAAAAATTCAAATGCCTATAAAGCAACTTGGATTGTGCTTCTCTGTACATGAACATGGTAGCTTTTAAACTTTGCGCTTAGAGAGTGAAATTGTATTCATCCCACGAACGGCCATTATTCTCTGACAATGACTGCCAATTCTTAACATAATTCCTAAAAAGGTTTCATATACTGAATATCTGGTCGCATATTTAACCTTAAGTGAAGTGAATACAGTATAAAATTAGCTGCTGCAAATATTACTTATACGTCGTTTTGGATCGAAATTGAAACGTCGTCACGTGATAATTACGGTATTTCATGTGTAAGTGAAATTTTATTGGAGATCTCTACATTTTTAAATCCTCTTACGATACTTTGTGAACGGCCAAATAGCCTTTTTAAAAGAAATGTCAAATCGTCCTGCAAAAATTAATAACGTTTTTTAAGTTTTCTTCAGTTTTTAAATCAACGGACTTAAAGGAATTAAAGCTGTGAACCCACCGTTTTGAGTTGATTTGTTTACGTATTAATTAATGCTAGATGGAGAATTATTTTCCTCGTAGATTTCCTAGAATACAGCAATGGAGCTTCATTGATAATATGATATATATATTTGATAATGAACGTATTTTACTTATTTTATACAATACCTCAAACGTCAAAAAAAAACAACATCGAAAATATAACTTAAATATATTCTTCTTTGCTCCGCCACCTTAATTAGAAAACAGTTGTTCTTGACCGCACTCATTTCATTTCAAATCCAAGTACCGAGACCAAGTAGATGTTAGAAATAAGAAGTCACTGTAATCGTGTAATGAACGATCGTGACTAGAATCAATTTTATCGATATGGTTCAGTTTGAAACTAATTTAACTTTTACTATATTACTTCATTTTATATTTCTAGGCAGCGTATGAAAAATTCAGAATATTTCCAGCGACTGTGATTGTTGCGAAAATTTAATTATTTTGAATATGTCTGTGTTGCAAAACATATATTTAAGATTTTTTATTAAGACCATGTAATATTAGGACCGTGAAGTGGTATTCTAAAAATAACTACTTCCCCGTGCTATCCCGTAGGTATTGTAAGAATCGATAGAGGGACACAAACCAAGATGTGGGCACCAGCAACTTCTTAATAACAACTAGAAAATTAAAACGGTTGCCAACCCACCTGGCAAGCATGGCAACTGGCCAATATCACCCTAATAAGGCAATCTATCGGTCTATTCAGCAGTGGACTCTGATAGGCTGTAATGAATAAATGACTGAAGATTTTTTTGTTTTGCTTTCAAATATTAATGGATATATAAAAAAAACAATCAGTAGTTTAATCGGCAAATATGACAAAATATTCAAAAAATACAAGGGAGGTAAGGGCAGTTTAGTATAGACTTTCTGAGTGACTATCGTAAACATAATCTATTATTATTATTACATTGTTGTAATGAATACTATTAAGCTAAGAAGCACCTTTTTTGATAATTTCATATCATAATTAACTCTTAAATTGCGTGTGTTATTAGCAAGAGAAAGGATCACACCACTTTGTACAGTGGATTTCGTAAGAGGCGATTATCAGAAATGCTATAAAGATCTACTATGGGTAGGTATATCCATCCCTTTTCGCCAGGCGTAAAATACCCAGATTAGTAATGGGAAAGAGCATCAAATAAGCGAGACTTTTAGACATTATGACAAATCCTTCACACAATAGCAGAGTCTCATGGACATGGAATTTTACGGAAGCCAAGTTCACATATATAAATAATGATACATAGTTATTGCAGTTTTTAAAAATACGAGTAAATAAGGTTTCTTCTTTTATTTGAAATTATCCCAAATATAATGTGATTTATGGTCAACAACTACGCGTACGCGCACTTCTCTGTGTGCGATTCAATTCACAACGTTTTTGACCTACCGATCAACCCTTACGAATGTGTGCGTTCGCAGTAAAATCAGTTAAAATAATGCATTACCACGCATTTTGAATTTAAAAGATAAAAAAGACAGAATGTTTGTGATTTTTTTAATCATTTTTCTTTACCATTTGCTTATATTACTTATTCTGAACCTTCTCTGCTAATTTGGTCGGTTATTGCAAATTAACCCTGTATATCTAACTTATAATATAATGAAATGCTATGAAATATTGATTTTTAATATGTAATAAGGGTGACAAACGAGCACACAGTCCAACTGATGGAAAATGGATGCTGTGACCCATAGAAATTTACATTTATCCTCGATTAAGATTCGAAATGCTGATGCGTTGTCACCCCTGAGGACTAAGTTGGAATGCGTCGTTTCCAGTAAAAAGGGTCGCCGGTTCTCTGCACTCACCATACGAAACATACCAGCATTAAAACACAGAAACGTACAATCCTCACAGAATATCAAAAGTCAAATACTGTACATATGTAGGTCTCCCACATAGATTGCCGCATAGTTTAGGTGTACATGCCATAGCTGCCACGTTTGGCAGGCGGATTGGCAACCGCAATTTTTATTATTTTTATTTGCTATCACAAAGACTGCCCATCTCCTGTTTTTTCCTTCTGTCGACTTTTTCGACGCCCACGGGATGATATCGGGTAGTGGATTCTCTTCTGTCGCAACTGCAAGAAAACAGGCAATGTTCTGATGTTTGGTAACTAACGTAAATAAACCACAAGTATTTGAGATTATTCCAGAAGCCACCCGTCGCGTATGAATTAATTCTTTTAATTCTGTTTTATTTCGAAATAGGTGATCGCTACGCTTTCTAATTTGTTTTGTGTGGTTAATTGTGTAACATATGTACATGATTGTAAGCTGTTATTTAAAAAAAAGTCCCGTTGGGTTTCTTGCTGGTTCCTCACAGGACAGAGGTTTTTTTTCGAACAAGTGGTAATTAAACAAAAGAGTGACTTTCATTACATAAACACTCACGTTCAATAAGTATTAGTTATAATCTAAATTGAATAAAAAAGTTTCTGTTTCTGTTTCGCATACCGAGTGAGGTTCCAGTTACGGGATCAATTTGTTATCAATTTCTCCAACGATTTTCATGAAGTTTAGTATGCAGGGGGTTTTTGGGGCGATAAATCGATCTAGCTAGGATTGATTTTTGAAAATGTCGTTTTATCCGTGTTTTCAAGCAATGAAAAACTGCTACAATATCATTAGAATACGAAGGTAAATTTCGCCATTATCTACTAGGTTATAATGGCTCAGGTGGGAAATCGAGCGGTCCCAAAACCAGAAGACCCTGGTTCGAGTCCAGACGTATCCAGTCCGATTATTATTTCCCTTTTTTTCAAGTTCCTTCTTTTGTGAGTAAGTAAGTATATTTTTTAAAAACACGAAAAAATTACCGAGTATTAAAAAAAAGAATACGGTAGTAATTACATTAGTAAAGAAACCGACATTGTGCAAATATTTTTATCCTATTGGCGATGTTTCGGTACAAAGATAAAAGTCAATCAATAACTCTTTATCGATAATCAACTTAAACATAAACTGAAAAATATGACTCTTCCTGACATCTATTGGCGAGTAATAATACTATTTTTTTTAATTGAAATATAATTTCCAAAATCACGATTTCCAAAAAAAAAAACCGAGCCAAGCTCGGTCATCCAGGTACTGTATATAAAATGTATATATTATGTATCGCAATAATTCTATCTCAAACTAAATTTCCTGATGTTCTTTGTGCTTTGCTGTAACCATGGTCACGGGAGATTAAAATCTAGGATGCACTTTTTAATAGCTTCACGAGCTTGGCCTATCCAATTGGATGTAGAGGCGAAAAATCCTGAATCGATTTAAGAACTATATACTTTCCGATGCTGGAAAACGATGTCTGATATTTAAAAAGAATTAAAAAAAATTAACATAAAATTAGTTTTATTCAATGTGTAGTTTTTACGAACACAATAAAGCATTAAAGAAAAAGAGAATACATTAATCCAGCTTTTTATTGATGTTTAGTTTAATATGTATATTTCTACACTTTTCGGTAAAATTAATTGTAAAAACGATATGTCAATATTTTTATTTGTTTATAGAACAGGGCAAGCAAACGAAAGGTATCTGGAAATGTAATATTTTCCTTAAAAAAATAAGCAATCTTCTCGAGTTCATGAATTGTGAGATTATTTAAATTGGCTAATCAGCGAGCGAAATTTTTTCAACATGGTGCAGAGGTACGGGGCTTAACGTAGCGACATATGGCACGTAATTGCTTATTTTAAAAAGAGGTGACATGGGAGTCACATAAAAGAGCGCGCTGTAAATGGCTCTTTTGTACTTGGCAATTTTCGTTTTTTAAAATTAAAAATGAGAATTCGCTCAACAAATTTTCATTGCTACATTGATATAGCTAACCTACTTTAAGTTTTTAAGAGAGGTACTTATTTTGAACAAGTTAAAATAAAAATATTTTCTTTTAATGAAAAAATATAATTTTAGACTACGTTGATACGTTTTTGATGGAAGAAAAAAGTTGTATGTATGGCTGCGGATGTATGAGTAAGCGATCCATAAGCCATGGGAATTTCGAGGAATCGGTGCGAATCTGACATAAGCAATCACTTCCACCACACGTGGGTATATGTGTCGGTTTACCCATGAAAAAATATACCTTTTAACACACCAATTCACATTTGCAACGTGGTAGAGTCATGCTGGAACTATAATTTGGCTGTAGCACAAATGGGTCGGCTCGACCGGGGTAGACCACGCTCACACAGAATACCAGCGTAAAATAGCAATTTAAACATATCTGTTTTACTTACGTCCTTAACAGTGTAGTAAACGACATTTTCTTCTAATATTACAACTTAATTCTACTTCCTACTACTAATAAATTAGAGATATTTACCAAATTAGATTTCCTATTATACTAAAAATAATTATACATATAGAGCGTTTTAGGCGTTTCCGAGAAACCGGTGAATATACTTATAAAACCTTCCCTGTTTTTAAATCGGTTAAAAGCAAAAAAACTTTTTCATGAACTCCATAGAAAATGAAATTTCAAGAGATATGTAAGCAAAGACAACGAACGATGCAATTCCAAGAATATATTCAAAACCAAAAAGTAATCATATAAAACATAGCTCTTTCGTGAATCTATATTAAAACTTATTGAATATTATAATTATCAAATATATTAAATATTAAAATAATATTTTAAAATTTGCCAAGAAGTTAATTAAATTACATCTCGTCAATTAATTTGTCACAAACATCAATCTATAGTTCCAACTTACGTACCGCAACCTATAACAAGACGACCCTAACTTCCTTAAAACTGCTTTGACATCGATCAAGAAATTTGTTCGCGACGGCAAAAAGTGTTTAAAAACATAGTGATTAAAAAACAATACTAAAAGTGTAATTAGGAAAAATATTAGTGACAAACCCAAGTGAAAGATGCAATAGTGTAATTTTACAACATGTTTACAACCCTTAGTATTATAGTATAGAGCATCGTTTTGTAATAGTTAAGAAAATAACTCTTATTTGTACAAACAAAAAGTCGACCAATCAGAGCGCGACACGTTATAGAACATTCTAGGCATTGCGTAATATTTAGACCCGAAAATGATGGAAATAATTCTTATACTCTAGAAGAATTGTAAACATAGTATTTAATTAGATTAAGGTTTATAGATTAAGGAAATAAAAGAATATCTAGCGTGATGAAACTTATTTCCCACTTATAGTAAAATTAAAGAATTAATGTACCCAAACATTGTGAAAATTTGGGATATTTTTGTTAATAATTTTTTACATTGTTAATATATTAAGAAACCTTGATGGTGTGCTAATAGACAACTGATTTACCGATTTAACATTAGCGTAAGAATTAATCGTGTATAGAAAAAATTGTAATTTAAGACAATTGTATAGTGAAAATGTTAAACAATAATTTAAAATTAAAATTTTGTACTACCGAATTCAATATATATTATTAAAGATAACTCAAAAACTATTGGACAGATCTTAATCATTTTTATATGAGACCAATTTATAGGTATACCCTATTCAATAAAAAAATTATCATCAAAATCGGACCACTCTGTAAAAAGTTATGCGTGGTCATACATAAAAATATAAATATACGCGTCGACTTGAGAACCTCCTCCTTTTTTTTCGTCGGTCGGTTTAAAGTAAAGCTCGAGTCTACCTTAGGGCCTCGGGGCCCAGTAACATTGTAGTAGCTGAAGTGACTAGTAGCAGAACCAAATAGTAGCTGAAGTGACTAGTAACAGAACCAAGAAGTAGCTAAATATAGAACATAGTGAATAGTAGCTAGTAGCATAGTAGCTGATAATAGCAGCTAGTAACCAGTGATAGTAATAGCTAATTGTACAACATTGTAGCTGATAATAACAGCTAGTAACCAGTGATAGTAATAGCTAGTTGTACAACATTGTAGCTGATAATAACAGCTAGTAACCAGTGATAGTAATAGCTAGTTAACAACATTGTAGCTGATAACAGCTAGTAACCAGTGATAGTAATAGCTAGTTGTACAACATTGTAGCTGATAATAGCAGCTAGTAACCAGTGATAGTAATAGCTAGTTGTACAACATAGTAGCTTATAATAGCAGCTAGTAAACAGTGATAATAGAAGCAGATAGTACTAGTAGTAAGTTACTACCGAACAACTTAAAGAAATAGTCAACTGAAGAATATAGTGACCAACCGATAGTGAACAACCGATATAGAACAACCGTAGTTGAACAACCATATTCAACAACCGTGGTCAATAACCAATAGTCAGAAGATTTCCGCCGAACAGTTGAGCAGTCGAACCGCTGGCCACTGCCTTGCCATTTGTATTCTACAGTTCGTACATTTTGATTGAACGTCACCGTCAGTCCACTGAATCCCAGCCGCAACCACAAAGACGGCAGTAGAAGTATCCACCGGAACCTATAAGTGTAAGACGTGAGCAACTCACGGAGTATCTTCGACAACATTTACTCGAGTTTCGCCCGTCCGGCACAAAATTCTTAATCCAATACTAGTGACGGTGATCGGTATTAGTAAGATCCTAGAAAGCGAGGCAAGGTCAAATTTAGGGTAAATTTCCTATACATTTTTACATATTTTGACGCATTTACGACAATTTTTATATTATTAAAATCAGCACATTGTCACTAGTCAAGTTCTAGATTTTGTTAAATTTCTCATAAATAGGAAATTAAACGGAGTTACACAGAATATTTCATATAATTTTAACCAGACACTGATTTTGCGGCGTGCATAGCACAAAGTTATGATTAATTCATGAATTTTGCGTTTACGTAACCCCGTTCGTTTGTTTATACGCAATTAATTTAACTCTATAATTTATGTCGTTTGTTTTAAATTCGATTGGAAACTTAAGGGTTAATTAATATTTCAGATAATTAGAAACATTTGAATGAAATTTATTATAATTAAATTCTAATTTATGTTTAATTTGAATAGTTATTGCTGTGAATATTTATCGCATTTAGGGATAATGTATTAACGAAGAAAATATTAAATTTGATAACAATTTTTAAGGATTGCAGGAATGTTAATGTTAATTATAGAAGTTATTATTCAAAAGGTTGGAAGGGGAATATTCTACCTTTTCCCCTGCGGCGGCGCTCAACGAGCTACAATAGTGTTAAAGTTACGTTAACATCAACAACAAAACCCTGAATCACACTTCTGAATTTTTCGTAGCACTCTGCGTATATAAATAATAGCTCCGTATTACCAAGAGTTAGGTTAAGCAGAGAGCCGCCAATATTCCATGCTCTCTGGGCTCGACACCTAGCCCGACTGGAGATCTCCCCTTTTCTTTCACCAGCCAAACCACCAAATGACAATTTCAACTGTTCTCGTTGCACCCTGCTTATTACCGTATGAGGTTCTGGTAATGTAGAAAAACTCTTCAAAAACGGTGAACACAATTTTTGTTCATTGTTGATGGTAATATTACCAGTGCGCTTCTAACAATTCTACGCACACCAACCCACTAACCTATTCACGTTATGCCTACCAGCTGGCACTTTTTGGAGATTCCTACGACATTATTTTGCAAAAGTAAATTAAGGCAACTTGAGGGTAACGTGTTGCCTTAGTTTACTTTTCCTCAACGAACCTCACGAGTTGCTACGCAACCTTTTCAAGAAGACGTATAATTTGATACTTCCGTCCTTATTTATTTTTGAGAATATCATGTGTGTACGGACATAATAAATTTACTCAATAAAAAACTGACTGTCTCCTGTTACATGGTATTTGATAGACCCAAGAGCTTTTTTCCGGTTCTTCTCTGAGAAAGATATTGTGTTTGCGGACCGTTGTAGATTTTGACATTCATATATAAACATCAAACAAGCCATTATTGAATAAAAAACCAGTTCGTTTTTTATAAAATACCAGCAATTATTTTATGAAAAAACCTAACTCGACCACTGCCAGCAACGAGAAATTGTAAATTGCATTGTTAAGTGCCTGCTAATTGCTGCTAAATTACCGCCTACCCGATGATAAGGAATTACGTTATAAAAAAACCGACATGTCTAAGAAAGTTAAAGAAATATTTTGAAGACAAGATGTGAAATTCTTAAACACATATTGAGACAGCTTGACGGACTTTTCCTTTATCCAAAACTCCCTTAGGAATTAAGGGGAGCTTCTCTTTGACTGTAAAGTCCCGTAGTAAATATATAATACACAATTTTGAAAAGTGAATAAAAAGCTATGGGGATAGCAAGTAGAATATCCTCGTCATCCGAAGTTATAAAAAGTGACATTTCATGCCCGCCATGACACGTAATTCGACGCCATGTTAATAAAATTGTCACTCGTTTATTAGCCAATTTAAATCATCTCACGTTTTTTTTGATTTTCCGCCAGAGATTACACCATCCCTAGTGGCCGTTTATTAACTAATGTTACACATTTTTTTAATATAGTTTTGTTAACAAATTGAGGCTTATACTACAGAGACGGGTACAAACAGCACTGCGATTTGATACACTGGTGTTGGTTTGACCGTACGAGTATATAGTTATTTGTATTATACACTCACATATACTTTTAATTAAGCTCGTCAGTTTTCATTTTCGAATGTCATTGGCGAATTAAATACATAATGTGGAATATTTGGCTAACCTGTATAATATAATCCAACACTTGTTGCATTGATTAGACATTGACATATTAATTTGTTAGTAATATGAAGGGATATTTATTAGTATTTTTACAAACTTAAAATAATTAAGTACTAAAACATGTATAGATCGTTAAGTGTCTGTGGGTGTGGGTCGTTTATTTTTATTTCTAAAAAATCGTACCATATCTCAATATTCAGTAAAAATAAAATAAAATGTAATACATTATAAACGAAACTTAATAGTTTTCGTTTCCGTAGTATAATATTTTGAACTAGAACTTCAGTGACAAAATAAGATATATTTCACATAAAAGTTTGAAACTTTAAATCAATTGTAGGTTTTGTACAGTTCAATTCTTCGCATTCCATAACATAAGATACTCACCTCTTGAGAAATCCACAAATATAAAAGTTGGCGCACATCTGCTCCTGTCTCGGCTAGTTATTGTCTTCGCACAGTGCGTTGAAATCCACAAATATTATTTAATTGTTTTCAGTGTATGCTGATCTTCCAGATAAGTAAGTAAGTACAAAAACAGCAGCCTGACGAATGTCAATGCCGTAAATAATACCCGGCCGCCGGCACAGACATAGATATGATGCTTATATTATGATAATATGGCCGTCGGTTTTACCAGCACGGAAGTCAATGACAAAATAGCGTTTCGTTCCACGGTGTCTTTGAACCATGTTATATGATATAAGCTAACACTTTTAGAAATAGGATAAAAATCTCAGTGGTATCCCTTTTAGTAATAAATATATAATATACAAATAAGTACAAATATAATATGTATATAATAAGTTATCTTGGTAAAAATACATTTTCTTTTAATAGAAACTGCAAAATGATTCATTACACGCATTTTTCCCATGTTACATTAACCAGAAGACGGAATATCAAAACCACTCATTTTTTTAGATTTCTTGATTCCGTTTAGATATTCATAAAATGTATAGGCCATTTATTATAATAAATTGGTAACTTTTTTTTGTATGTAATACCATTAAGGGTCGTTAAAATTTCTAGTGGGCCCAAAAACGACTGACTCCTTTACGAGTTTCTGCATTATTTACAAATTGTCTTATTATATACACTGTATATACTACTATGAAAAATTAAACGTTTTAGGAATCATCTAATTTTAAAAATCATCTCACGTTCAAAGGACTCCAATTAGCTGCAGACTTTATTAATGTTGCCAGTAATTCGTTTTTCAATTTAATGATTTGTTTTTCAATAGGATAGAATTTACGAGACGAAATGTAAATTTCAGACGCTATAAAAATACATTATTTTTCTTCTTCATTATCAGCCCGTTTATTATTCCATTTCTGATAATGGGCTTCTTCTATTGTTTGAAGAATTTGTCTTAATCCCTACGTTTGAAAAGCGAAATGGCTATCACAGCACCCGACATTTATTAAGTTTGACGCTGCTTGCATTCGCTGGACTTAGAATTTTACGGCCGGTGTAATCGAAATAATTTGTGTTGCATATCATTCAAATTCCAATCATTAACGAAAATTCTGTATATATAGAGAGATAGATGTGATTCCATAAATATTTATTATTTTAAATTTGTCACCAAGCAATAGTTTTAATGCAAAATTCAAAATAACAATATAATTTTCTTAAAAGCCTTTGCAAGATGAGACGAAGCATTATTAAGTTACAGCCATGGAATCGGCGTGAGGAAAATTGATAAAAAATTGATCTCGTAACTGAAACCCCGCTCGGTATGTGAAATAACATAGAACGTATAGGATTACACATGCGACGGGTGGCTCATCGCCCAATCTGTGGAAACATTTGCTTTTTATTTATTTACCATTACCTGTGCTTGGATAAAACAAAACCAGAAATTGTTAAAAATGAAATGTACATCCTGTTTTATTCTTAATCCTTAGAATTCACCAAGAATGCGTTACAGTATTTATATCAAATTCCATCAGCTATTCGACCACTGTCGTGAACCATCAACACAAGAATTTTAAGAAGTATTTGTCGTATTAGTAGCGGTTCTAGTATTCTATTTTAAGAAAGTCTATAAAGATTCCTCACGTTGGACAGGCAAGTTGGAATATAACTTTCAGCGCCGATATACCCACACTGGTAATGCTGTATATCACTTCATCATGGTGAATTCGGTTCAGTATTTTCTCTTTATTATTTTCTGGTATACGTCGGTTTTCCAGACCCTCGTTCGTCAGTCAGCACAGTGTACAGGGTAAGGTTAACATTTGGATAAACTTTCGCATGTTCCCTTGTTTACCCCTCCTATAATATGAAGAGCACCTGATGAAAGGTCATTTAATACTGTAAAGCTTGATAGTGATTTTTTAAGATTCTTGAGATTTCATCGGTCGCCACTCAGGGTACTATAATATATTGTTATATACGCCGAAAGCGCCGTCCTACCGAACTGCGGCTTACCTTCATGTGATGCACAGGGATTCGGTATACAGAAATTTTTAACTAAGTCTGCAAAGGAATAATGTACATAAATATTTTTTATCGTGTACTGCTATAATTATTTATACTTATTAATCTATGATTATAATTATCTTTGGTTTAACGCAAGTATTTACTTACAAATAAAAGTTGTACAGCGACTTTGTGATGTTGTGCCTCCATTATGATTTAGCCGATACGACATTAAATTATTGTTAATTTTAGAATATGGTAGTCTAATTATAACATTATCTCATTGACACGTCAGGGCGAAGAATATTATTCATCATCATCATCATTACAACCCTTCACAATTCATATTCACACGAATATTCTCATAATAAATAAAATAACTATGGTTACAAATATCTTTTATAACGAATTAACTCTAGGATTACAATATTTAGAAAGCGCATTAAATATAAAAATCGGACATTACTCAAGGCAAACGGGCTAATTATCTGGTATCTTACCTATGTCAACTGTATAATTTACTTTTCCACTGCGTCCGAATATTGATTTTATAATAATTATTTTAATAAAAGAAATATGACGACGTTTTTAAGATGGACTAAAAAGAATAAAATAATTTCTTATAGCCCCATAAAAATTTATAACTCCACTCGGATAAAACGGAAAGTGTGAGGTGCATGCAATTGATAATTGATGCATGAATAGTTCAGTTCACCTATGTTATCGACAATTTTATTGCAGTGCAAATTATATGAACTGTTGTGCTAGTTTTTACAAGACGCCTACGCCCTATACTCATTGTTGTCTGTTGCATACGCCCCATGTTTTTGTTTTATTATTCCTTTTAGTCGGTATTGAAAACGTGGTGTATTTTTTAATAAAAATAAGTTTTGTCTGCCTTTTAGTTAGCCATCTAGGTTTGACCTATGTTTAAAGTTTCAAATATTTACGTCATCGGAAAATTAGTCAAACATCTATTGCAAAACGTATAAAAATAATAATGTCCTCCAGATCGAATTTCGGTCACGGCGGCCAGTCTCCACGGAGACTAGCCATCTGCACAGGACAGGATTATAGTGCCCGAGTGTTTGCGCAAGCACATGTGCACTCTCTATTCCCTCACTGTCATATTCTGATGGGACGGTAAACCGACACGACCAGAGAGAGATCAGACGCAGGACCAACGGCTTTACTTGCTTTCCTAGGCACGGGTGTGGAACACCGCCAACTTTCTGACTCCGGGCTGCTACTGAGAATTTCTTGATAGAAAAAACACAATAAGTGATTTTGATTCGACGCGGGTTTCGAACCTGGGACCTCAATATCATCAGTCACGTTTACGACCACTAGACCAACGAGGCAGTCAAACGACAGTCAAAACGTATACGGAACCAACTAAAAAACAAACAAACATACTAACAAGAAAGTAAATTAATATTGTATTATCACTCAGCTTTGAACTATATTTAAAGTTTCAAGTCTCCAGCTCATTGGAAAGTAAGCTTAAAATCGATTGCAAAATGTGTACCAAACAGAAAAACAGAGTTGATAAAACGAGATAAAATATAAATAATTTTGTTACATACCATATACGTCCAAAAAGATAAAAAGAGCATTTAGAAAATTTATAAAAAAAATGTTTGTCTATGTGTATAAGTGAGTCTTAATGTTGGCGGCAGAGAGGATAGCACACAATCCTATCCGTGAGTAACAGGCAATATTGATCTTGGGAAATCAACAGAAGTTTGTGTGGCCTCCTATGGATTGCGATAAAATCTCCTTCTATTTATATCGTTCATGAACATACAAACAAATATCTAGATTACAATAAAGAGACATTTTTTATGTATCTAGAATTTATTAATTACAATAAAGAGACAATTTTTTATAAAATTAAACTTTAAAACTTTAAACTTACTAAAATAAAGTTTTTGAGATTTTTTTTTACTGTGTCAACCTTTTCTTTTCATATTCTTACATTGTCATACAATTCTGAGCTATCTTCAAAATTCTTATTAATTAATCAATTACTAAATTTGACCGCGATAAAAGTAAATAGAAAAGCCTAATGTAATTAATAAAAATGGCTCCTGACCCTTCGTTATTATAAACTACTAACGATCCGCCCCAGCTTCACACGGTTGATTTCTGGATCTCGATAACAACGCCACCTACCGGGTCCAGTTGTGGATCATAACCATTCTCTAATCAACTTAATCACACACACAAAATTTCATCAAAATGGGTCCAGCCATTTAGGAGGAGTTCAGTCACATACACACGGACAGAAGAATTATATAATATATAATATGCATGTATTATACATATAAACCTTCCTCTTGAATCAATGAGGGCATCCACGACTTTTTCTGCCACCAGGGCGGCGCCACTTAAAAGTGAGGTTATTTTGTTCGAAAAATGTAAAGGTTAATGTTTCTTTATGTACTATTAGCTATATTTTATATTAATAAGATTAAAAATAAATAAACTAAACTACATATATTCACAAAAGTAGAAAAATTCAAAAAAAAATGCAAATAATGTGCAAAAAATTAAAGAGCAAACCACTGAGGTATTGTTTTGTGTATTAATATAATCTATACTTAATATTATAAATGCGAAAGTGTGTTTGTTTGTTTGTTTGTTTGTTTGTTTGTCCTTCTTTCACGTCGCAACAGAGCGTCGGAATGGCATGATTTTTTGTATGGGGATAGTTCGGTGGCTGTAGAGTGACATAGGCTACTTTTTTCAGTGGAAAAACATATCATTCCCGTGGGAAAATCGAATATGTTGCAAAATTAAATTCAGCTAGGTGGCGCCACCGTGATTCTACAAAACGGACGACGGTACGATGGACGAACACAGAAGGTCAGAATATCTGGATTATTATGTCTTTTACCAAAATTAAGATAAAAATGTATGGATCTGTATTTTTCCACGCAGGACCGGGAAGAGCGATAAAAACATAAAATTCACCAGCTGATTTTCTTCAAACGTTTTGGTGCATCGTAATTCACATAATAGGCGATAACCTCGCAGACGATATTAAGTAATCCGTTGATGCTCTGCCTACCCGCAAGGGTTACAGGCGTGATTATAAGTATGGATCAAATACTATCACCACCTGTCACGCTTTCACCCTAACTATTACTTAACAATGGTAGAAACAGTTCTTAGTAAGCCTTATTAATAAGCCTTAGTAATATTTATTGAACGGAAATTAATACAGTTCTTATATGTGGTTATGAATGAATCGGTATTACAATAAGAAAAATTGTGCAAAATTATAAGAAAAATATTTTTTGAGAGTTCTTATTAACTAACGTATACATAGTTTAAATTGATTCCGCTAGATGTTGTTACTAGGTTTTAAAACGCGGTAACGAAATGTTTCTGACATGTACTTAACTCCCGCCGTTGAGCCGCGCGTCAACTTATAGTGCATACGGTACCTATACGCTTAAATTGTTTCTATTTCGTAGCTTATTCGACTACCTGCTTTCGATTTCGGTTGTTTGTTATTTGCTTTGTGATTTGGTTAAGGTTGAATGGATTTATATTGGCTTTCATTTTCGGTTTGTGTATTTTCTTGGATCGGTTTTGTTGATTTGGTTGGTATTCCTTTATACATATTTAGACTCTGGCTTTGATTTTGGATTTTGTTTATTTAGAATCGTGAATTGGTTTTCGTTGTTTTAGGTTATTTAACAATATTTCAAAGGAATATTAATAGTATAGATAGTGTATACGGTACCTATACACTTACTTCTTTTTTCGTTGGTTATATTTATATTGACTACTGCTTTCGATTTCGGTTTTCTGCGATTTGTTTTGTGATTTGGTTTAAGTTGATTCGATTTTTTTGGCTATCGTTTTCGGATTCGTGTTGTGTCTTGAATTGGTTTTGTTGTTTTGATTTTAAAATATTTAAAAGGAATATTTATTCCTTTTAGATATTTTAGTTGCTTTAAAAAATATTTAAAAGGAAATTTAATTCCTTTTAGGTATTTTAACGTTTTTTATAAATAGGTTTTCTTACTTCATAATGCCTCGCAAACGTAAGTCCAGCCTTTCAAGAGTATCTTCTCAAAGACAAGCGAAAAGATTAACTCGATCGCTAGAATCTTTAGAAGATGCTGAACTGAGAAGGCAAGAACAAGCAGAGCGTCAGGCTGCTTTTAGAGCATCTGAGACACCTTCTCAACGTCAGCAAAGGCGTCTTGAACAGACAGAGCGTCAGGCTGCTTTAAGAGCTTCGAAACACCTTCTCAAAGTCAGCGAAGGCGTCTTGAACAGGCAGGCGTCAAGCTACTTTAAGAGCTACAAAACACCTTCTCAAAGTCAGCGAAGGCGTCTTGAACAGGCAGAGCGTCAAGCTATTTAAGAGCTACTGAAACACCTGATCAAAGTCAGCAAGGGCGTCTTGAACAGACAGAGCGTCAGGCTGCTTTGAGCTTCAAAACACCTTCTCAAAGTCAGCGAAGGCGTCTTGAACAGGCAGGCGTCAAGCTACTTTAAGAGCTACTGAAACACCTTCTCAAAGTCAGCGAAGGCGTCTTGAACAGGCAGAGCGTCAAGCTACTTTAAGAGCTACTGAAACACCTGATCAAAGTCAGCAAGGCGTCTTGAACAGGCAGAGCGTCAATCTGCTTTAACAGCTACTGAAACACCTGCTCAAAGTCAGCAAAGGCTATTCGAACAAGCGGAACGTCAGGCCGCCTTAAACCGCGGAAACACCTGATGAAACTCAACACAGACTCATTGAGCAAGCTGAACGTCAATCTACTATAAGGGCATCTGAAACACCAGAACAGACACAGGCGCGAAGAGATGCAAATGCACAGCTCCACGCTGAACGTCGACAAAATTTTCAAAGAAACAATTGGTCGGTTTTTAATGACGCAGTATTCAATTATGATCCGTTGATTGATTATAAAAATCACACGTTAGTTGTTATCGGACTGATGGACAAGGCGTGTCGATTTTGCAGCGCTTTAAAATAGAAAGATGAGACCGCAGGCATGTGCTGTTCCAATGGCAAAGTGTCTCTTCCGTTACTTGGGGAATCAGAAGAACCTTTGAAAACTCTTTTTTTATATGACGCTAATGAGTCACGGCGCTTTTTAAACAGGATCCGGAAATATAACTCATGCTTTCAAATGACCTCCTTCGGAGTTGACCGGAATTTTCGCCTACATTTACGGTGCAAGGGCAAATTTATCATAGAATAGGTTCACTTTTTCCAGCTGAAAACGAACAGCATAAATTTTTACAAGTATGTTTTATGGGTGACAAAGAAATTGAGGTAGACCGTCGCTGCCAATTTATCCAGGGAGTTTAGAGAGACACAGTGTTCAAAATTCAAAGATTCTTGCATGAACGTAACATTTTAGTCAAAACATTTAAAACTGCTTTAGAAAACCTACCTGAAGAGGATTAT
This sequence comes from Parnassius orleans, assembly GCA_029286625.1. Taxonomy (NCBI): domain Eukaryota; kingdom Metazoa; phylum Arthropoda; class Insecta; order Lepidoptera; family Papilionidae; genus Parnassius; species Parnassius orleans. The sequence goes on along the minus strand of JAGSMP010003414.1, from coordinate 589 downwards.
AAAGTCGTCATTCACGCAGATCGGACCCCTCGAGGAGAGCATGAAAGGCGCTACAATGCACCTTTGATAAATGAAATAGCAGCCGTAATTAGTGGTGATCAATTTTCTTCACGAGACATTGTCTTGCGAGCACGTGATGATAAGTTGCAACGGGTAGCCGATACACACAAGTTTTATGACGCTCTGCAATACCCATTGATTTTTTGCAAAGGACAAGAGGGTTATCATTGTCAAATTCCACTCATTAAGCCGGTCACAAAGGAGCCTACTCCGAACAAAAAAGTATCATGTATGGATTTTTATGCGTATCATATGATGTTGCGAGAAAATGATTTTAACCTCTTAGCCTGGTGTAGACAATTATTTCATCAATTTTTGGTAGACATGTATGTGAAGGTAGAAAGTGAACGTCTCCGTTATATATCTTTAAATCAAAAAAGCTGCGCGTTGAGAATTATATACATTTACAAGATGCAGTTTCTAGCGACGCCAATGTAAACCCCAGAGATTTAGGTAAAATGGTAATTCTGCCCTCATCATTCGTTAACAGTCCCGCTACCTACATGAGTACACACAAGACGCATTCGCC
>JAGSMP010003413.1:0-10055 GCA_029286625.1 Parnassius orleans | reverse complement strand
CGCCTATGTACGAACTTATAACCTAACCTAACCTTTTTTTTTTTTTTTTTTTCGGGGAAATCATGGACCACCTCCGCTGGGGAAAGGCGGAGCGTGCCGGACTCTACCGGCCAAACCACCCCGGTGTCTCCTCATCAGGTGTGGGGCCGCGGAATCCAAATTCTTCCGCAGCCCCACTAGTGCTGGCCCGGTCTATCCGGGCCTCGTCTCCTGCACGGGGTAGTGAGGTGTTCGACTACCCCTGTACATCGCCTCAGAGGCGCGCGCCGACACCCGCTCGCGCCTCCGCCTCGTCCATCGAAGAGGGGGCGGGACTTCCCCGCCTCGCCCCTGACCCATTCATGGGGCCGGAAGAGCGCTTAGTAGCGCCCGCTCGCGGCCCCAGCGGCGGATCTGGTCTCTGGCTCCGCCGCCAACCAGCCGGCCGCGGAGGGTAGGGAGAGCGGCGCCTCGCAATACCGACATACCTCCTGCGGCCACCACCGCCGCATCAACGGTGTGGCCCCGTCTGAGTCGCAGAGGATAGGCGAGTGGCGCATCGCCATACCAACACCTCTTCCTCCGCGACTCCACCTCGGTTGCAGCGGTAAGGGAAGCAGACCAACCCCTTCCGCAGCAGCCCACTGACACATCCGAAGTGGACTCGCCGAGCCCACACGGAGTAGCCACCCGGCCGGCCCCCACCTCGGGCCAACCAAGGGGTTCCTCTTTGTTCACCGCGGTCGACCAAGCCACGGCTGGCTAAGCCCCCGCCACGACAAGGCGGAACCCGTTCGGGGAACCTAACCTAACCTAACCTAACCTTTTTTTTTTTGCGGGGAAATCCTCATGGACTACCTCCGCCTGGGGGAGGAAGGCGAAGGGCGCCGGACTCTTACCGGCTAAAACCACCCCGGTGTCTCCTCGCACGTGCGCGCGGGGCCGCGGAATCCAAATTCTTCCGCAGCCCCACATAGTGCTGGCCGGTCTGTCCGCCTCATCTCCTGCACGGGGTAGTGAGGTGTTCAACTACCCGTGCATCGCCTCAGAGGCGCGCGCCGACACCCGCACGCGCCTCCACCTCGGGGCCATCGAAGAGGGGCGGGGATTTCCCAGGTCCTCGCCCTGACCCATTCATGGGGCTGGAAAAGGGCGTTGTCCGCCCTTCTCCTGCGTTCGGTGCGCCTTCTGCGGCCGGGGAAGGAGTCGAGATCTCCTTCCTGTTCCGCAGTTTCCTTCTGCGACATCACGTCCTCGCAGAAGGACACCACCGCGTCCCACGACTCTGCGCTACCGACCATCTTCCGCACTAAGCCGGCAGCGACAGATCGCTTCTACTTCATTTGTGAGGACACGGCGCTGCTCCTCCCAAGCTGCACACTCGGCGAGCGTGTTGCGCCGTGTCCTTCCCGCAATGGACGCAGTGGTGGCACCGAGCGTCCGGCTCCCTGTCTATGCGGCACAGGTACTTGCCGAAGCAGCCGTGCCCTGACAGCACCTGCGTCACCCTAAACGACAGGGAGCCGTGCCCCTCCCGAGCCAGTCGTCGAGTACTGGCCGGATCGCCTCGACGGTAGCGAGGCCGGCGGTAGGGCGCAGAAGCCTTGCCGCCATTCCGCCACCAAGACCTGACGGAGCTCCTCTCGGCGCAGCGCGATCTGTCGCTGCACCGGCCTCGTGCCCGTGCCCGCTCTTCCTCGCGCCATCGATATAATGACGCGAGTACTTTCGCCCTAGGTCCCAGGGCGGGATCCGGCCAAGACGCAAGCCGCCGTAGGAAATCGTGCGATACCCGCGGACGACTCTGACGGCCATCGCCCTTTGCGGTTTACGCAGAATGGCGAGTGCTGGCCGTCATGTCCATCGCCCACACAGGGCCCCATACAGGCCATGGACCGCACGATTCCACGTACAACCGCCTACAGGCGGCGCTGGGCCCCCGTTGGGAAGCAACGTTGAAAGCGCGCCCGCTGCACCCATCAGCTTGGGCGCCAGCCGCCGGAAGTGGGGTCCGAATTCCCATCGGCTGTCGAGCACCAATCCCAGATACTTCATGGTGGACTCGACAGCTATCCGGGCCCCGCTGACCTCGATGTGTGATCCCGGAGACGGCGCGCGTCGAGGGCCATGAAACACGATGGCCAGCGACTTGTTTAGGGCCACCTCCAGGCCCAGGCGCCGGATGCGGTTCACCACTAGTGACACCGCAGCCGTGGCAACCAACGCTGCCTCCCTGTGCGAGCTCCCCCGGGCAGTGACAAGCGTGTCGTCTGCATAACACGTCAAGTCGGCGCCCGACGGAGAGTTCTCTCAGCACCCAGTCAGCCGATGTTCCACAGGAGCGGTCCCAAGACCGATCCCTGCGGAACACCGCACGACATGACGCGCCGACCAGCGCCGTCACGTCCCCGATACGTAACGCATCTCTCCTCAAGGTAAGCCCTATTGTGTGCGGTGGTAGAGGCACGCGATGGTAATTCAGCGCCTCCCGAATACAACTCCAGGGTAGGGTGTTGAAGGCGTTGGAGATGTCTAAAGACACCGCCAGCACTACCCCACCCGGGATACTGTCTCTCCGCTAGGGCCTCACGCGTAATAGCATCTATGGTGGAGCGCCCGCGACGAAAACCAAATTGGTTCTCGTCCAGGTCCGGCCCTCTGCACAAGTGGCTGACGAGGCGATCTGCGATGATACGCTCAAAAGTTTGCCCGCCTCGTCGAGCAGCACTATACGGTACGCGGACGGTGAGTCTGCGGGCGCCCTCCTTCCTGAGCAGGACCAGCCTCCTTCCACACACTGAAGCTGACCCTGCTCGAGACATGCCTTGAAGAGCCCTCAGCTGGGGCTCTAGCTCCTTCAGAGCCAGGACGAGAGCTCGACCAGGAACTCCGTCGGGTCCGCGCTGTTCTTAGCCCGGAGTCGCGACACGGCTGCCTCGTCTCTGCTTGCGTCACCTGGGACATCGGTGCTTCCTTCTGGAGAGTCTGTGGCTGAGGGCGAAGCCATCGCCGGGGGAACGTGTCCCACTCGTTCAGGGAAGAGAGCCGTTACCACCGTCTCTAGCAACTGGGGTTGCATGCTTTCTGTTAGTGGAGGCGCCCAGGGACGCAACTTGCCCCGTACCCAACGATACGGGCGCCCCCACGGATCCCGATCTAGGGACCCCAGCAGCTCCTCCCTGGCACGCGACTTTGAGTCGCCGATGGCCAGCCACAGAGTCTCCTTAGACGCGCGGTACACCTCATATAGCGCGTCCTCCTCGGCGGAATCCCGTCGACGCCGCCTCCGGTATCGGGTGTACCGGCGACGAGCCGCAACGCACGCTATGCGCAATTGCGCGATCTCGGCGGTCCACCAGTACACCTGGTGCTTTACGGACCGTTGGCGGACACGGGGCATGGACGCGTCGCAGATCTGCGTCATCGCCCCGCGAAACCATAGCGCCACCGCTTCGACGTCGACGGGGCCGTCCGTCGTCGACTCCCAGATCCAGGACTGAAGGCAGCTTTCGAGTAGTTCCTGTCGATGCGCTTTAGCGCCCAACGCGGGCCGTCGTTAAGTTGTTGATGGCGGCCGTTCGCCGACTGGGCAGAGACGTCGAACCGGATATACCGATGGTCCGACAGCGTCTCCACCTCTACGGCGACACGCCAGTCGCGGACTCGGCTGGCGACAGAGGGGCTAGCGAGCGAGACGTCCACTATCGACCCGCCCCGCTGCCGCACGCACGTGTATTCCGAACCCCGATTCAGGACGACCAGACCAGTCGTCACCGTCCACTCTTCTAGCACCTCGCCCCGAGGGTCAGTGACTGGAGATCCCCACGCCGATGACTTGGCGTTGAAATCTCCGAGCACCAGAACGGGACGAGGGTGATAGCGCCCTACGACGGCGCCCAACTCGACAAGGAAACCCTCAAAGTCAGCGAGACTCTTGTTGGGGGAGAAATACGCCCCTACAATAACGATGCCGCCCGAGACCGCAGCAACCCAGCCGCGGCCCCGAGACGGGTCGATCAGAGTCTCGCCAATAATGGCCACCAAACCGTCAGCGCATCCCAACCAGTTGTCACGGGCGGGAATGAAGTACGGTTCGGCGACCACAGCCACGTGAATCGACCACTCTGCCATGCTCTGGAGTAGGAGATCCTGAGCTCTGGCACAGTGGTTGATATTGCCCTGGAGAAAATGAAATTGTGCCGTTACTGACATTCCATTCCTCGGCAACGGTCCTGGGCGGAGTCGGCCGCGGAGCTGCTAGCCTGCGGGGCAGCGAGGTTAACCCGGCAGGCTTAGTGCTCCCTTCTTTTTCTTTTCTTGGCCTTGCTGGCAGGCGCCCCACAGGCCCCTCCGCTCACTCTGTGCTCTGCTGGCCTTCCGCAGCAGAACAAAGGCTGCAGTTAAGCGCCAGGTGCACAGGGCCGCCTGTGGCCAGGCTGGCCGCAGCGATAACAGAGGTCACTACGGTCAACCTCGGCGGTGCACTTTGCCCGACGTGCCCTTTCCAGGCACCGAAGCACCGCAAAGCCTGGGGCTGTAGAAGCTTGTCCTCGCCACCCAGCCTACCAGCAGTCTGCCGCTATCGGCGATCTTCGCCGACGCTACAGGGCACCGAACCCAGACCGCGCCGAGTCCGGTGGCGTCGGTGCGTATATCGCCAGCCCGCACCTTGTCCGGCGGACACACTTCCGCTTCTGGCAACGGCCGCCACCACCTCTTCAGAGGTCACGGAGTCGTCCAGGCCAGCAATCCGCACCTCTGCGGTTTTCATTGGTCTGAGACCGGACGTCCTCAGGGTTGAGGACCTCCTCATCTTGGCGGCCAGTGCATCCGCCTTTTCGGCACTGCCGCTCACAGTACCAGCCACCTCGAACAGCCGCGCACCCGTGGCAGCCTGCTTGAGGGTGACAGACCAAGGCCAAGATCTGATAATTTGATTGGCCTCCGCGATGACCGACTGGTACGTCACGCCACGCTCCACAGCTCCGGGCTGCAACGTTAGCGTCACAGCATTGGACCGCGGAACATGCACAGCCGGTCTCTTGCGACCGCTTTGGCAGTCCGCCGCGCAGGTTTAGGAGCCGCCTTGCGGTTCCACCTGGGGCGCATGCAGCTGCGGCCTTCTTGGCGGCTTTGCGGGTTCTTGCGGCCCACGACTCGCCCAGGTCTCACCCTTAGACCCGGCAGTCGTGGGCTGGTCGCTCGGAGGAGCTCCCTCCGCGGGCTTTTTGCTACCCTCCGCGGGCTTCCCCTTTTGAGGCGCAAGTCTCGGCGGCTCCTCAGTCCTCCGCGTGTCAGCCGCTAAAGGCGGACGGAGGATTTCCGCCGGGAGACGCCGAGAAATTGCCTCCAGCCGAGCGTTAACCATGCTCCCGCACTGGAGCATGCAGAGCCGGACAATGCGCTCGACCTCTTCGTCGGTACGAGGGCTTGCCGGTCGCGGTGCGGGAGTCGGAGCCACTACAGGTGCGGCATCGGTGGACGTGCGTCGCTGCTGCTGCTCGCTTAGCGCGGCGACTTGCCGCCGGAGGTCCTCCAGGTCATTTCTGAGGCGGCTGTTTTCCTGCAACTTTGCGACCCGTCAGAGGCCGTCCTGTTGAGGAGGATGCCAACCGCCTCCCTGATATCCGCGGCAGCTCCTTGCCACGGGTGAACGTTCCTCAGGCTGCCAGACTTGGTGGCAACCTTCAGGACTAAGTCCACCCCATCCAGAGCCAGTTGGCTCAAGGCCACCGCAGATGGCTCCTCCCGCTGCAAGAGCAGCTGTCGCTCGCGAGCGTCGGGCCATTTCCGATACTTCGTCGGCCGCGACGGCTTTGCGCTGCTCCCTCTTGGCGGCGTTGAGCCCGCTTTGAGCTCCCCAGCGAGGCACAGCTTTCACCGCCATCGCCAGGGTCCTCCGTAGTGAACCCCATGTCACTCTTCTGCTTCACTAGCCGCCGAGGTATTGGAGCACACGAACCGTCCGTGCTTATCCCTCCGCGGCTGCGAAGCACTCGCCCCTCTCGATGCCTGCCGACCCCTCCCCGAAGTCGGCAACTTGGGGGCCGGCAGGCCTTCCTCGTCTGAAGACCGGCACACTGGACGTTTCCTAGCGGAAGATGTCCCACGCGACCGATTTCCACCGCTTCCAGTATCTGATCCAGCCTGCTTTCCGACCTCTACTGTTTTTGAGTGTTTGTTTGTTTCCATTTTTATCCCACGAGTGTGGAGGAAATAAAAGTCCATCCGAGCAGCGCCTCCTTTGCCCGGATAAGCCTATGCGTAACCCGTCTAGGGTGTCGGCCGGTACCCCGACGGGGGCAACGCTAACGACTGAACATTTACCCATCAGCCATGCAGCCTCGGCGTGCCACGCTTGAGCTTCGGGTGATTTTTAAAGAGGTTATCATCCTCGCGACTCCAGGCGGTTAACAAGAGCCCTCGGCCCTTGGCGCGAGACGTGATCCACGACACGCCAGAGGGATTCCGAGGTTCGAACGGTGGCAGAGTCGATACGATCCCATGCCTGCCCAGAGACCGGGTGAGGGAACACTGAGCCCATTCAGTTTCCTTTTTTACAGGGTGTGGTCCCTGAAAATCCCGCGATTACGGGTTGCCCGGCGTCGGCAAAAGCCGAGTGCACCTGGCACCTCACCGCGCATGCCACATTCTCTGTTCCTCTCAACGGAGAGGATACAGGAAGCAACTAGTAGGCCTCCATTATGGGCAAGCCCTCACCAAGCCAGTTTTGGTCCGCGACGGTTTCCCGCTACCACCCATATCTGAGTGGCGTTCCCCTATCCGCCACCTGGGGACGCGCCCGATGGGAGCTCTGGCAACTCCACACGGGAACCTAACCTAACCTAACCTAACCTAACCTAACCTAACCTAACCTAACCTAACCTTTTTTTTTTTTTTTTTCGGGGGGAAATCCTCATGGACTACCTCCGCCTGGGGAAAGGCGGAGGGGCGTGCCGGACTCTTACCGGCTAAAACCACCCCGGTGTCTCCTCGCACGTGCGCGCGGGGCCGCGGGAATCCAAATTCTTCCGCAGCCCCACACTAGTGCTGGCCCGGTCTGTCCGGGCCTCGTCTCCTGCACGGGGTAGTGAGGTGTTCGACTACCCCGTGCATCACCTCAGATGCGCAAGCCGACACCCGCTCGCGCCTCCGCCTCGGGTCCATCGAAGAGGGGCGGGGACTTCCCAAGTCCTCGCCCTGGACCCATTCATGGGGCCGGAAGAGCGCTTAGTAGCGCCCGCTTTCGGGCCCCAGCGGCGGATCTGGTCTCTGGCTCCGCCGCCAACAAGTTTCGGCCGCGGAGGGTAGGAGAGCGCGCCTCGCAATACCGACACCTCTCCCCGCGGCCCCACCACCGCCGCATCAACGGTGGCCCCGTCTGAGTCGCGGAGGATAGGCGAGTGGCGCATCGCCATACCAACACCTCTTCCTCCGCGACTCCACCTCGGTTGCAGCGGTAAGGGAGCAGACCAACCCCTTCCGCAGCAGCCCACCGACACATCCGGTGGGCTCGCCGAGCCCACACGGAGTGGCCACCCCGGGCCGCCCCACACCCGGCCAGCCAAGGGTTCCTCTTGTTCACCGCGGTCGACCAAGCCACGGCTACTAAGCCCCCGCCACGACAAGGCGGGAACCCGTCTGGGGAACCTAACCTAACCTAACCTAACCTAACCTAACCTTTTTTTTTGGGGGAACTCATGGACCTCCACCTGGGAAAGGCGGAGGGCGTGCGGACTCACCGGCTAAAACCACCCGGTGTCTCCTCGCACGTGTGCGCGGGGCCGCGGAACTAAATTCTTCCGCAGCCCCACACTAGTGCTGGCCCGGTCTGTCCGCCTCGTCTCCCGCACGGGTATTGAGGTGTTCGACTACCCTGTGCATCGCCTCAGAGGCGCGCGCCGACACCCGCTCGCGCCTCCGCCTCGGGTCCATCGAGAGGGGGCGGGGACTTCCCAAGTCCTCGCCCCTGACCCATTCATGGGGGCCGGAAGAGCGCTTAGTAGCGCCCGCTTCGCGGCCCCAGCGGCGGATCTGGTCTCTGGCTCCGCCGCCAACCAAGTTTCGGCCGCGGAGGTGGGGAGAGCGGCGCCTCGCAATACCGACACCCTTCCCCGCGGCCCCACCACCACCGCATCAACGGTGCGGTTCCGTCTGAGTCGCGGAGGATAGGCGAGTGGCGCATCGCCATACCAACACCTCTTCCTCCGCGACTCCACCTCGGTTGCAGCGGTAAGGGGAGCAGACCAACCCCTTCCGCAGCAGCCCACCGACACACATCCGAAGTGGGCTCGCCGAGCCCACACGAGTGTGCCACCTCGGCCGGCCCCACACCGGCCAGCCAAGGGTTCCTCTTGTTCACCGCGGTCGACCAAGCCACGGCTATTAAGCCCCCGCCACGACAAGGCGGAACCCGTTCGGGGAACCTAACCTAACCTAACCTAACCTAACCTTTTTTTTTTTCGGGGAAATCATGGACTACCTCCGCCTGGGCGGCGGGGGCGTGCCGGACTCTTACCGGCTAAAACCACCCCGTGTCCTCGCATCGCGCGCGCGGGCCGGGAATCCAAATTCTTCCGCAGCCCCACATTAGTGCTGGCCCGGTCTGTCCGGGCCTCGTCTCCTGCACGGTAGTGAGGTGCTCGACCCCGTGCATCGCCTCAGAGGCGCGCGCCGACATCCGCACGCGCCTCCGCCTCGGGGCCATCGAAGAGGGGCGGGGACTTCCCAAGTCCTCGCCCTGGACCCATTCATGGGGCCGGAGAGCTTAGTAGCGCCTGCTTCACGGCCCCAGCGGCGGATCTGGTCTTGGCCCGCTGCCAACCAAGTTTCGGCCGCGGAGGGTAGGAGAGCGGCGCCTCGCAATACGACACCTTCCCCTGCGGCCCCACCACCACCGCATCAACGGTGTGGCCCCGTCTGAGCGGAGGATAGCGAGTGGCGCATCGCCATACCAACACCTCTTCCTCCGCGATTCCACCTCGGCTGCAGCGGTAAGGGAGCGACCAACACTCTCCAGCAGCCCACCGACACACATCCGAAGTGGGCTCGCGAGCCCACACGGAGTAAGACCGGCCCCACACCGGGCCAGCCAAACCTAACCTAACCTAACCTTTTTTTTTTTTTTTTGCGGGGAAACTCATGGACTACTCCACCTGGGAAAGGCGGAGGGCGTGCCGGACCTTACCGGCTAAAACCACCCCGGTGTCCTCGACGTGCGTGGGCCGCGGAATCCAAATTCTTCCGCAGCCCCACACCAGTGCTGGCCTGTCTGTTCGGCCTCGTCTCCTGCACGGGGGTATTGAGGTGTTCGACTACCCTGCGCATCGCCTCAGAGGCGCGCGCCGACACCCGCTCGCGCCTCCGCCTCGGGTCCATCGAAGGGGGGGGGACTTCAAGTCCCTCCCTGGACCCATTCATGGGGCCGGAAGAGCGCTTAGTAGCGCCCGCTTTCGGGGCCCCAGCGGCGTGATCTGGTCCTGGCTCCGCCGCCAACCAAGTTTCTCGGCTGGGTGAGGGTGGTGGAGAGCGGCGCCTCGCAATACCGACACCTCTCCCCGCGGCCTCACCACCACTGCATCACCCAGGTGGCTCCTGTCTGAGTCAGGGAGGATAGGGCGAGCAGGCGTAACGCCATACCAACACCCTCACCAACTGAACCACCTGGCGAGCACTGGCTAAAACCACCCGGTGTTCCTCGCACGCAGTGCGCGCGCCGTGAACCAAATTCCTTCCGCTGCCCCACACTCAGTGCTGGCCCGGTCTGTCCGGGCCTCGTCTCCTGCACGGCAGAGGTGTCTGACTACCCTGCATCGCCTCAGAGGCGCGTCCGACACCCGCCTGCGCCTCCGCCTCGGGTCCATCGAAGAGGGGCGGGGACTTCCCCAAGTCTCTCGCCCTGACCCATTCATGGGGCGGAAGAGCGCTTAGTAGCGCCCGCTTTCGCGGCCCCTGCGGCAGATCAGTTCCGGCCCGCCGCCAACCAAGTTTCGGCCGCGGAGGGTAGGGAGAGCGGCGCCTCGCAATACCGACACTCCTTCCCCGCGGCCCCACCACCACCGCATCAACGGTGTGAG
>JAGSMP010003412.1:0-10087 GCA_029286625.1 Parnassius orleans | reverse complement strand
GTCTCTCGCCCTGACCCATTCATGGGGCGGAAGAGCGCTTAGTAGCGCCCGCTTTCGCGGCCCCTGCGGCAGATCAGTTCCGGCCCGCCGCCAACCAAGTTTCGGCCGCGGAGGGTAGGGAGAGCGGCGCCTCGCAATACCGACACTCCTTCCCCGCGGCCCCACCACCACCGCATCAACGGTGTGAGCCCCTGAGTCGCGGTCCAGTAGCTTGAAAACGTCTTCCAATGCAGCGGTGAAGAGTTTCGGGGATATAACGTCCCCTGTCTTACACATCTCTGCGGTTGGATAGGTTTCGTACTCTGGTTCTGTACTCGGATAGCCATCGTAGCCCTACTGTACAAACACTTCAGCACTTCGATATAAACCGACAGTCAACTTGGCACCGCTGAAGGGACTGCAGCACCGCTTCGACGGAATCAAAGGCTTTCTCATAGTCCACATACGCAAGGCAAATTGGCAAATTGTACTCTTCTGTCTTCTATACAATTTGCCGAAGGGTGTGTATGTGGTATATGGTACTAAAGCCTTTTCAGAAACTGGCTTGTTCGGTAGGCTGGAAGTCGTCGAGTCTGCGTGCAAGATGATTCGTAATGACTCTCAAAAACAGCACGTATACGCGGCTCAGAAGGGAAATCAGTCTGTATTTCTTCAAGAGAGCGTTGTCGCCTTTCTTGAAGAACAAGACCACCACACTTCTGCGCCTCCGCAATAGTGCCACCAGAGGACGGAATTAAAGAGTTTCTGAATGACTTCAAGTACCGGTTTTCCACCCGCTTTCAGAAGCTCCATTGTAATTCCATCCTCGCCAGGGGACTTGACGATTTTAAGGTGCTGGAGAGCCATTCTAATCTCGCTCAGATTGACGTCCGGGATATCATCGGAATAGTGTCGGATAAGACTTGCTCTTGGATCGTTACTCACACTTGCGTGTGGCTCCAACGATGACGTGTTCAGCTGCCCATAGAACCTCTCAATCTTACTCAAAATCTCAGGTGTCCCGGAAATGACGCTGCCACATTCGGTCTTCAGCTTCGACAGTTGGCTCTTTCTGGCAGACAGATCTCTGTCAAAGACTTCGGAGCCCTGGTTCTGCTTGATTGCTTCTTCAATACGAGCAGTATTAAAATTGTGTAAGTCCCGCCGCATGCATTTGGAGATCTGTCTGTTCAGTTTCCTGTATGCTTTCAAATCCCGTCAAATGCTTCATTTCCCGTCTAACAGCCATGAGATTAAGCGTGTGATCGGAGAGTTTTTGTGTTCTTCTGCGGCAGGTCTTGGAAAACTTAGCTCCAACCGCATGGACAGTTTCCACGAGCTTGTCATACATATCGTCCACTGCATTGCAAACTTCTTGGCACTGAAAACGGTTTTGTAACTCGAGCTGAAAGGTTTCGGGACTTTGGATTAGAGCACGAGGGGAACGGAGCGTTGACTTCATTAGACGACATCTCTCCAACTTAACGTTTAGGTTCAGTGTACCTCTAACCATTCGGTGATCGCTACCAGCTTTCACCCTCGCGATCACTGAGTCACCACTGAACAGTTGCCGTCTCGTCGTCATAATGAAGTCAATCTCATTTTTTCTCGAACCATCGGGGCTCGACCAGGTCCACTTCCTGTGGGGCCGCTTCTGGAAGAAAGATTTCATCATAAAGAGTCCCTCTTTCTCCATGAAGTCGGCCAGCTGCTGGCCCCTTTGGGTTCCGTTGCCTAATCCGAATTACCCTACTTTCAGCTCACCGTTCTCCCTTGTGCCTAGTTTTGCGTTGAAGTCTCCCATTAACACCGTATATTTGGTTTTGGAGGAAAGCATGGCTCTAGAGATATCATCATACATTTCCTCCACCTCCTCATCGGGATATGCCGAGGTTGGTGCGTAAACCTGTATGATATTCATCGAATACCGTTTGGTGATTCTGAATAGAAGGTACTCAACCCTCGTCGACACACTCCCAATATTTACAACGTTGTTAACGAGAGACTTGTGGACGATAAATCCGACACGTCCTTGGGACAGATGGTGCACTCCCGGTGATGGAACAAGTTGCCAGATTCAAGGACTTCCGTATCCTCGCCCTCTCTTTGGACCTCGGATAATCCTATAATATTCCAGCGCAACTTGTCTATCTCTTCTTGCAGCTCCAGGATCTTCTCGTCAGTCCTCAAGGTGCATGCGTGAGTTATATGTTTCTAGGTCGAGTCGTCGTAGGTGGCAACCGAACCTCCACCGGAGACTCTTAGCACCCCTGCCCCGCCGTTACCATGGTCGCAACCGTAGCCAGGAATAACGGGGCCGCCGGGGACTGGGGGCCGTTTATTAGTGTCGTTGCTCAGGGGGGGTATATTGCCATAGTTGCCACGCTTGGCGAGCGGGTTGGCAACTGCAGTTTTTTATTGCTTTTTGCTTTTATCAGAAAAAAACATACTCATTTTTTATTATGTACTAACACTGGTCCTGAAGTTTCAAGAGCATTTTGTCAGTATTGGAACCAGCAAAAGATAAAGAGCCAGCAACAAAATAAAATTGATCGATAAGCTATACCAAGTACTAAATTGCTAATTATATGTGTACATGCTATCTTTACAGAATATTTTCAGAAACAAAATATGGCAGATATGTTATTGCTGGTCAATAACGGAACCAGCAAGTCATAAATAGCCAGAAACAAAAGAAAATCGATCGATAAGCTGCACCAAGTAATAAGTTGCTAATAATATGTCTATTTTCTTGTTCCATTATTAACCAGCAACAAAATATCTGCTGTCTCTTTTCTCAAAAAATCAACTACAAAGATAGCAGGTACACATATAATTAGCAACTTATTACTTGGTGCAGCTTATCGATCGATTTTATTTATATTCTGGCCCTTTATGACTTGCTGGTTCCATTATTGACGAGCAACAAAATATCTGCCGTTTTTATTTTTTAATATCTCCTGTAAATATAGCATGTACAAATATAAATAGCAAGTTATTACTTGGTGCAGCTTATCGATTCATTTTATTTCTTGACTTGCTGGGTCCATTACTGACCAGCAACAAAATATCTGCTGCCTCATATTAAAAAAAATATCTGCTCATACTAAAAAAAATATCTTGTTAAGATAGCATGTACACCTATAATTAGCAAACTATTACTCGGTGCAGCTTATCTATCAATTTAATTTTGTTGATGGCTCTTTTTCACTTGCTGCTTCCATTACTGACCAGCAAAAAAATATCTGCCATTTTTTAAATCTCCTGTAAACAGAATAGTATATAATAGAATAGAATATTTTTTTTTCAATATAGATTATTACATAATACTTATTGAAAGTCATTTTTTATTTACTACTCCTTCGGAAAATACTCTGTCCTGGGAAGAACCAGCAAGAAACCCAACGGGACTTTTTTAAACATATTTCACTTTACAATATTTTTGTTTTTTTTGTTTGTACAAATTTTAAATGAGTTTTAATAGAGCCAGCATGGTGGCGATCACCTCATTCCTCCCTTTTTTTACTTATGTATTCTTTTATATTACAATAAACCTTTTTGTACAATTTATCTTTTATAAAACATTTAAACTTATTTATTGACAAATTTTGTACATTTTCTGGGATTATGTTTTAAAAGCCTATACATTGCCCCATAAATGAATTACTAATTCTGTGGAGTCTAGTAACTGGTATTACAAGCTTATGTTTGTTTCTAGTGTTTAAAGTATGAACATCTTTATTCTTATCAAAGCTATTTATGTTTTATTGTACATACATTACAGTTTCATAAATATATTGCGATGCCAAAGTTAATATGTTTATTTCTTTAAACTTTTCTCTATGGGACTCATTACAATTTAAGTTATAAATCGTCTGTACGGCTCTCTTTTGCGAAACAAATATAACTTCTATGTCAGTCGCATTACCCCATAGCAAAATTCCATAAGACATCACGCTATTAAAGTAACTAAAATAAACTAATCTAGCTGTCTCAACATTGGTTAGACTTCTAATCTTTCTTACGGCATATGCTGCAGAACTAAGTCTGCTTGCTAATTTAGATATATGAGGGCCCCATTGAAGCTTCGCATCAATAGTAATACCAAGAAAAACAGTGGTATCCACAAGACTCAACTCCTCCCCATTTAAAAGCACATTGGTATTTGAATGTTTAACATTAGGTATTGTAAATTTAATAAATTTTGTCTTATTGCCGTTTAAGTGCAAATTGTAATTTCAATAGAGCATTATTTACATTCTCAAAATTAATTGACTGTCTTTTGAGTTTGAAAATTAAAGAGGTATTATCAGCAAATAATACTATATCGTGATTGTCACCTACAAGATAAGGTAAGTAAATTGAATTTCTAGTTCTTTGCCTAACATACCTTGTATATTTCGATGCACAAGGTTAATACAGTTTTTATTACTGCTATTTTGTAATTTGTGAGTTATTTATTATTATTGGTGAGTTGTATTCTAAGGTATTTAAATTATCTTTTGCTAGAGATTACCTTTATTGTCTTATTACCTAATTTAAATTACTTGGAACTGATTGCAAATCATTAGTAAAATTATTTTGCTGCTCAATAAAAGCAGGTGTCAAGGTAGTTAAAAATTTGGCTGGGTTAAAATATAAATAATAAGATAGCGTATTTACTACCAGTCTTAAACTAAACTTTGATAATATGGTAATACCTATCTCTTGTCAAAAACTTCTTAGTTAAATTATTAATATCAATCAAATGAAATTTATTATTATTATTCTTACAATTAATGATAAATGATAGTAAAGAAGCCATGTGGCTTTCCAGAAAATATTGGAATTTCCAGAAAATATAAGAAACTTTCCATTTAAAAACCATTGCACCGTTTCGTCCCATGAGTACGTAAGAGGCGATAATAAGAAACGCTCGAAAAGTATTATGGCTTCCGATAGATAACAGTATTAGCCATCACTGTCACCCTGAAAAATCATGTTTATGTAATTCGTAAAATACGGAGATGGGTAGCGTTGCCGGTCTTGGTATTTTAAGCGTCATATGTGCAAGACGTCTGGTATTGCGCATGTCAGCGATTAAGGCAAATTGTCTCTATATTGGGAGAGTCCTATGTTCAGTATTGGACTTTTGCGGGCTGATGAAGAAAAAGGGGAAGAAAAATAGATTGTGTTGATAATATTATAACAAGCAGAATAATATGTAATAGAATTCACAGTATAATAAAATGATGGCAGGGGTGACCACACTGCACGAAGACTGGTTGAAAGAGGAAAGAAACTGACGAACGATGCGGAAGGTAATCAGAAACACAGCCTTTTGCATTTGAGCTCGGAGCAGTTCATTATGGAGTTCAAGTCGCCTAAAACGTTGATCGTGAATATCGCATTCGCAGGAACGAATACGACCGTAGGAATAAATTCGGTTAGCAGACCACCGGCTTTTGGGTACATATTATATTAATAGGTCTTTACCTATAAAATTGCCGTTTTTCAGTACTAGCCATTTCAAATCAAAATAATTTTTGTTTGGCTAAGAATTGTAATTTCAAAATAATTTTATTTAAAAACTATGTATTTTTTTTCAAAATTAGTCATTTGTTTATTGATTTGCGTTATTTTTACATCGCATTTTAATTTTTTTCGTTATCGCAGATACGTTAAAAATTCGAGTCTCGTCGTGGCAGCAACACAGAACAAGCGGCACGCAACATCCACGACGTTTACGAAGCGAATACTACAATGGAACGCGCCACCTCTTATTGGTTTAACCGCTTCCGTTCTAGACATTGCGACCTGAAAAATGAACCCCGTGGTCGTGCAAAAACTTTGGTCGACAATGACGAATTAAAGGCATTTGTGGAAGAATAGAATACAATAGAATAATTTTTATTCAATATTGATTACAAGTAATTTAACGGTGGTAGAGCCACGCAGCAGCTTTGCTGTTGCACGTATGGGCCGGCTCGAGCCGGGTTGGTACCACGACCTCACAGAATACCGGCGTGAAGTGGAAGCTCTGCTTTTGCGTTTCGTCTGGTGAGTGCAGGTGACCGGAGGCCCAACCCCCATCAACATGGTAGCGGAATTAAATCTTAGACTACCCCAGGAGGTACCAGCACCCTGGAGAATCCTCGCTGAGCATCCACGACCATGCTACTCCACTCCTGAGCGTGGGTGCTCAGGCTGCCCCGCGTATTCTGGGGGCAAAATTCCGCTCAAAACAATAACTGCTCGGGGCAAACTGAGCAACAAGACCAAGCGACCCCTGCCACGCTATCCGTGGTTTCTGCAACATCAGGGACTTCACTCGAACCTAAACGCCGTCCACTACCATCTCGAGACGGCGAAGCCGGCCTGCTCTTTCTGACCGAGACGCAGGTGTCCTCTCCGGCTGATACCGTATCTCTCCTACCCGGGGTACAAATTGGAACACTCCTTTGTGCCTCAGGCTGGAGTTGCGTATACGTCAGAGAGGACATCTGTTCTCGACGCCTCGGCAGTCTTGAAGGTTCGGACCTGTCCATCCTTTGGCTACGCGTAGATAGCGACGACCATCCGCGCGTCTACGGGTGCCTCTATAGGTCCCATAGCGGTAATGCCGAAACAGACCGACTCATCGACCACGTCCAAATGGCTACAGATTCCTTGCTACAACAGGTCCCATCCGCAGAGATCGTGGTCCTGGCGATTTTAACGCCCACCACGCCGAAGGGCTCGGTTCACGTTTAACCGATCATGCGGGGAGATCTGTTTATGACTTTGCCTTGGCATATGGTCTGACACAGCTGGTTACTTCGCCTACGCGGATTCCAGATGTGAAGGATCATACACCTTCCTGTTGACCTTCTGCTGACCTCTCATCCGGATGGATATCAGGTTTCCGTCGGTGCCCTCTCGGCTCTTCGGACCATTGTCTGATCCGGAGGTGGTGCCACTACGCCCCTCGCGGTTGCGTTTTGCAGGTTGCCGCCGTGTTTGGCATTACAGGTCGGCGGATTGGGACGGAATGCGGTCTTTCTTTGCATCCTACCCATGGGGGCGGGTTTGCTTCTCGCCGGATGATCCCAGCGCTGTTGCTGACTCTGTCACTGACGTGGTGCTACAGGGAATGGAACTATTTATTCCATCATCTGTGGTACCCATCGGAGGCAGATCGCAGCCTTGGTTTGGTCGTTCTGTAAGACTGCATTACGCAGTAAGCAGGAGTGCTATCAGGCCTGGGCTGAAGCTTGGCGGCTCGGGATGTAAACACCAGCATGCTTAAAAGAAGTATAACTTCGCCTCCAGGTCCTTCAAAGTGTTATTGCCAAGGCAAAGTCTGAGCACATAGGCGGAATTGGCGAGAAACTAGTTCGCCTTCCTTCGGGAACCCGTGCATTCTGGTCTCTCGCCAAGGCTGTCCAAGGAATTTCTGTAAGCCATCACTACCATCTCTGCACGAGGAAGACTCAATGGCCCACGCCGCAAAAGAAAAAGCCGACCTTTAGGCTCACTTTTGCGTCCAACTCGACTCTTGATGACGGGGAACACACCGCCGACCATCCCGCGTGTGAGTGCTCCATGCCGGATGTGCGGTTCTCACAGCGCTCGGTTCGCAAAGCACTCCTCTCCTGGACATTCACAAGCCGAGTGGGCCTGACGGAATCCCAATTGTGCTGAGGACGTGTGCTCCAGGTTGGCACTGGTTCTAACGCGTCTTTTCCGGTACTCCTACTCCCTAGGCATAGTCCCTAAATCATGGAAGACAGCTTTGTCCAACCGATCCTAAAAAGGCGACCGCTCAGACCCGTCCAACTACAGGCCTATCGCCATCACCCCTGTTCTCCAAAATAATGGAGTCCATTATAAACTGCCAGCTCATGCGGTACCTTGAGGATCACCAGCTGATTAGTGACCGCCAATACGGTTTTCGTCGGGGTCGGTCAGCTGGTGATCTTCTGGTCTACCTGACTCATAGATGGGCGGAGGCAGTAGAGTCAAGGGAGGCATTGGCCGTCAGTTTGACATTGCGAAGGCTTTCGATCGGGTTTGGCACAAAGCGCTTCTTTCGAAGCTCCTTCCTATGGGCTTCCCGAGAAATTGTGCAATTGGATCACCAGCTTCTTGCAGATCGGAGCATCAAGGTCGTTGTAGACGGTGCATGCTCCGACTACAAGCCGATTAACGCTGGTGTTCCACAAGGCTGCGTGCTATCACCAACGCTGTTTCTTCTGCATATCAATGATATGTTGCAAACCGGTAGCATTCATTGCTATGCGGATGATAGCACTGGTGATGCTCTATACGCCGGCCGTGCGAATATTTCTCGGAAAACGTCGCCGAGTACCGGAACAAACTTGTCTGAAGTCGAGTCTTTGCTGAACAAAGTCTCGGATTAGGCGACTAAATCTAGTACAGTTTAATCCTCATAAGACACAAGTTTGCGCGTTTACCGCTAAAAGAACCCTTTGTCGTATCTCCTCAGTTTCAAGGCACTTTGTTGCCGCAGCCAGTATCGGAATCCTCGGCGTCGATATATCGAATGGCGTGCAGTTTTGCGGTCACGGAAGAAGGCCAATTGGCCTCTAAAAGCTTGGCGTGCTCAGCAGAGCGGGACGGTATTTCATGCCGGCACAACGCCTGCAACTTTACAAGGCGCAGGTTCGGCCTCACATGGAATACTATTCCCATCTCTGGGCTGGGGCTCCCCAGTGCCAGCTCCTTCCACTTAACCGCATCCAGCGCAGAGCGCCTCGAATCTTCGACGACCGAGTCCTTTCCGATCGGCTCGATTCACTGGCGCTGCGAAGAGATGTTGCATCCTTTTGCATTTTCTTTCGCATTTACCACGGGGAGTGCTCTGAGGAATTGTTCGGATTAATCCCAGCCGCCAAATTTCACAAACGCACATCGCGGCAGAACTCCCGATACCATCCACACCATCTGGATGATTGGTTTTCTGATTCTGATGAAAGTTTTCTTCTTCGCACAACTTCCTTGTGGAATCGATTACCACCAGCGATTTTTCCAGACCGATACGACTTACCTTCAAGAAAAGAACCTACCTTTAAAAGGCCGGCAACGCATCTGCAATTCCTCTGGTTCCCTGGTGTTGCAGTTGTTCATGGGCGGCGGTAGTCACTTACCATCAGGTGAGCCGCATGCTCGTTTGCCCTCACCTATAAAAAAAATCTTATTGAAAGACATTTTTTTTACTTTACCACTGGTTCGAAAAAAAATCCTCTGTCCTGGGAAGAACCAGCAAGAAACCCAGCAGGATTTTTTTTAAATAATATTTTTATAATAAATTTTAAATTTTAATTCTATCTAATGGTACTCAATCTACGGCTGAATTAGCAGCAACTTTCGACGTTAATATAAAAGCAATATTGGTCCATTTGCGTCAAATTGGCAAGGTAAAAAAGCTTAACAAATGAGTGACACACGAACTCAATGATCGCCAGCGCGAAGTACGTTACGAGACGTGCCCTGCACTGCTCAACAGGCACACAAACGAAGAAATTTTGATCCGCATTGTTACCTACAACAAAAATGGATTCCGTTTGACAATCGCAAGCGCTCAGCAAGTTGGATGGATCCTGGTTCAGCACTTAAACAATGCCCGAAACGAAAATTTACCCCTAGAAAAGTGATGGTCACTGTTTGGTGGTCTAGCGCCTGTATGATTCACCAAAGCTTCTTACCAAACGGGATGAGCATTACTGTAGATGTGTACTGTGAAGAACTGTACACATCACACGTCTGCAACCATCTTTGGTCAATCGCTCGTCCCCGCTGCTCCTACACGACAACGCGCGACCTCATACTGCACAACAATCGGTCTTCAAGTTACAAGAGCTGTGATTGGAAACTCTCCGTCATCCGCTGTACTCACCAGACCTTATGTTTACAGATTTGTACTTTTTCCATAATTTGGATAGCTTCTTGACGGGAAAAAAATTCAATACCCGTGAGGCAGTACAAAATGCCTTTGAAGAATGTGTTGCATCCCGTCCAACTGATTTCTTCAAGAAGAGCATCAATAAACTGCCACTGCGTTGGCAAAGATGCATCGATTGCATGGGTGATTACTTTGATTAATAGAAATAAAAATATTGAAAAAATT
>JAGSMP010003411.1:0-34587 GCA_029286625.1 Parnassius orleans | reverse complement strand
TTTTGTGGTCTAGCGCCGGTATGATTCACCAAAGCTTCTTACCAAACGGGATGAGCATTACTGTAGATGTGTACTGTGAAGAACTGTACACATCACACGTCTGCAACCATCTTTGGTCAATCGCTCGTCCCCGCTGCTCCTACACGACAACGCACGACCTCATACTGCACAATAATCGGTCTTCAAGTTACAAGAGCTGTGATTGGAAACTCTCCGTCATCCGCTGTACTCACCAGACCTTATGTTTACAGATTTGTACTTTTTCCATAATTTGGATAGCTTCTTGACGGGAAAAAAATTCAATACCCGTGAGGCAGTACAAAATGCCTTTGAAGAATGTGTTGCATCCCGTCCAACTGATTTCTTCAAGAAGAGCATCAATAAACTGCCACTGCGTTGGCAAAGATGCATCGATTGCATGGGTGATTACTTTGATTAATAGAAATAAAAAATAATGAAAAAAATTAAGTCAACATATTTTCACACCAGACCAGTACGCGGTATACATGCCATGTGTAGTGGCATACTTTCCTTCAGTTTCGTCTCATTTACACACAACACATCTATTCCTCTATAATACATCATATCGCATACTTCATCCATCTTATCATTCATTGTGTATCTATACATTCAGTGTAGCCAGACGGGCTTCCGCAATCCACTTTTCGCCCCTCCGGGAGACAGAACGTGACGGGTGGCAAAAATATGAATATAATTTGTTTATTTTTTAAAAACCCCTCGACCTATTTCGGTAAAATTTAAATGGGACCACCTGGGAAGTATACCCTTCGAAAAAAAAAAAGAGAATTTACCAAATCGGTTCAGGCGTCTCTGAGTAATCATTTTTTTCTTTTTTTTTCTTTAAAAAAACGTTACCTCCATACTAGGATTTTCTCCTGTACGTGGAGGCAGTTAACAAACATAAATTGCACAAGGACAAACATCCAGACCCGGAACAACTATTTGTAGGCCATACCAATACTTGTTCCGTGCGGGATTCGAACCCGCGGCCCCCAGCGCTGCAACTCATTGCTAAGCCACTGCGCCACAATGAGAACTGATGAGAACCTCTCCTTTTTGAAGTCATTGAAAAGGAGAAAACAAGCATGCGATTGATGGCTCATGGTAAGTGTCGACCACCGCTCATGAATAACTGCAACACCAGGGGATGATATCTTAACAGAAAATCGCCGGTGGCAAATGATTCCACAAAGTCGTCGTACGAGGAAGAAAACTCCAGTTAATTACAGTGGTGAACCGGTGATGGTATCGTAACATTTGTCGCGATGTGCGTTGGTGAAATTTAGTTACTGGAATCAATCTAAACAATTCGTCTGAGCACTCCCCGTGGTAAATCTGATATAAATTAAGAAGAGAGAATCTGGAAGGAGTTGTTTATGGCAGCCTCCTCGACCATATTAAATGGAAGTGGATGACAAATTAAACAACACCGCTTTTAGCAGATACCTTTAAGCGATTATGACATACCAAGTATTTTTTAACTACGCTAGTGTTTGAGCACTATTCCACCTGATGGTAAGTGGTGATGCAGTCTCACAAAGTAATGACTTAGCTTATAGGTATTATGTAAAATACCGAAAGGCAGACCAATTTGCGCCTATCCTCAAGACTGGTATGATCGGTTCTAACCATATTGGTGTTACTAATTAGCCTCTTAGTCGCCTTTCCATTAAGTTCAAAGCCGATAGGTGGCATTTTGCAGCACCAGGCTATATATGGAAGCAATACTCGATGTACGGCTGGACTTGCGCTTTATAAGGTGTAAGCAAATTTCCCACTGTGAAGTATCGCCGCATCTTTGCAAGGACACCTAACTTACTTAGAGCTGCTTTGGCCCTGGATTCAATGAACTACTCAAAGTTCAGGTTTGAGGTTTGAGGAAACTTTAAGCTCCAGCAACTGAAGACGGTCGGTGAATTCCAATTATACATTTCAGAAAGAAGGAGTCAAGATGAGCTGACTCGGGAGCGGCTGAGCGGGATCGGGGGAGGACAGATCCCGCTCGGAGGCGACGTCGCCAAGATGTTTGTCACGGCCCTCCCCTTGATGGTATTGTTCCCCCTGTTGGAGGCAGCAAGTACTGCCCCCAACACCCTCAAAGTTCAAGTTAAACCACAAAATGGAGATGTTTTACTGAACAAACTTGTAGTTTCCCATGGGACCATTTAAATTTCTCAGTAAAATTACAAGTGTTTCTTGTATAAGACGTCTATGCATCTGTTGTAATATATCGTACATGGTAAATACTAGTCTGTATTCAATTAAAATTATTACATTTATTGTATCTTTATTGTATCTTTCGTAGTATCAAGGTTGTAGTAGATTTGCATGCTCCGATTACAGTTATTAACGCTGGTGTTCCACAAGGCTGCATGCTATCACCAACGTTGTTTATTCTGCATATCAATGATATGTTACAAACCGGTAACATTCATTGCTATGCGGATGACATAACTGGTGATGCTCTATACACCGGCCGTGCCAATATTTCTCGGGAAAACGTCGCCGAGTACCGGAACAAACTTGTGTCTGAAGTCGAGTCTTTGCTGAACAAAGTCTCGGATTGGGGGCGACTACACCTAGTCCAGTTTAATCTGCAGAAGACACAAGTTTGCGCGTTTACCGCTAAAAAGAACCCCTTTGTCGTATCTCCTCAGTTTCAAGGCACTCCCCTTGTTGCCTCAGCCAGTATCGGAATCCTCGACGTCGACATATCGAGTGACGTGCAATTTCGTGGTCACTTGGAAGAGAAGGCCAAATTGGCCTCTAAAAAGCTTGGCGCGCTAAGCAGGGCGGGACAGTATTTCATGCCGGCACACCGCCTGCAACTTTACAAGGCGCAGGTTCGGACTCACATGGAATACTGTTCCCATCTCTGGGCTGGGGCTCCCAAGTGCCAGCTCCTTCCACTTGACCGCATCCAGCGCAGAGCGGCTCGAATCGTCGACGACCGAGTCCTTTCCGATCGGCTCGATTCACTGGCGCTGCGAACAGATGTTGCATCCCTTTGCATTTTCTTTCGCATCAGCCACGGGGAGGGCTCTGATGAATTGTTCGGATTAATCCCAGCCGCCAAATTTCACGAACGCACAACGCGGTAAAATTCCCGATACTATCCACACCATTTGGATGCTTGGCGGTCTACCACTATACGTTTCACTAGGAGTTTTCTTCCGCGTACGACTTCTCTGTGGAATAGCTTACCACCGGCGATTTTTTCGGACCGATACAACTTAGGGACCTTCAAGAAAAGAGCTTACCCTTTCTAAAAGGCCGGCAACGCACCTTCAATTCCCCTGTTGTTGCAGTTGTTCATGGGCGGCGGTAGTCACTTAGGCGTAGCTGTTTGCCCTCTCTCTTTAAAAAAATATTGCAGTTATTAAAATTAAAAATATTATACACACAACTACAATTAAGCAGAAATTGAAAGTTAAAAACACTAAATAGATTTGATAAAATTATCACAAGAATAATTAATACCTTACCGTTGCATTCCATTTAAATTTTATTTTATACTATTGTACTAGAAAATAGCAGCTCATTTTAAAATTCCACAAAAGAATAAGGTTTTTTTTCATTGATTCATTTATTACAGCCTATTAAAAGATCTCTGCTCGATATAGTTTTACCCCATAGATTGCCTTATATTTGCCATAATTTCTACGCTTGGCAGGCGAGTTGGCAACTCAAAAAACGTTGAACTTTTTAATTTTCATTTCTTTTTAATTTAAATACCAATCAATGCATACTTAATATCGTCAATAAATTAAAAAGACAATAAGTTTTAATAATTAAACAATAAAAAAGCGAAAAAAAAAACAATCAAGAAACTCTAACTCGACTCATATTCCACTCTCAATATACGTATATCAAGTGCACAATACTATATTGTTTAATAGTATTTCATTTCATTTCAGCATTGTGTACAAAATCTACATAAATTTATTACTTTGCAGGTAAATGATTCACTTTGTACGAACCGTCTCTAATATGTAAACGTGATTCGAATAAAGCAATGAAATAGCAACTGCACATTTTATAACGGCAAAAGGTTTATACATCGAACTTAATAATTTAATATTACCATTTTTGTGTAATAAATACTAATAGTGGGTCAACTTTGTTATACCGCAAAATACCCACAAGGCTGTCTTGACGTCTAGTAGCTAAAATATGCAAGGGCTGTCACAAAAACATTTCCTTATTATCTAAATAATATCACAACTGATATATCAATAGATGACTGAAAGCAAGTACTGGTCTCAAACCATTTAATAGTAAATTCGCAATTACTTGTAATGAAAGAACTAGTTAAAATATATAAAATAAATATGTCAAATTTAATTTATTACATTAGTAATATTCTTTATTCCTCAAATAATACCTATTAATTGATTATTATTTTTTATTATAATTTTATTCTATTTAATATTATAAATTATCATATTTTAATGTTTTATAATCAAAAAATTATTTTATAATAATAAAAACAAAAATTACTATTATTATTTAAATTGAATTAGAACTTTTATTAAATTAATATTTAATCCATATTCTTTTGATTAATTACTAATCGACATTATATCTTTTGAAATTTTATTACTAATAAACTTCATAATGAATTTAAAATATTATTAGAATTAATAGATTTAATGGACCAACTTTTATTTCATTATATTCTTTTATCATATTTAATAATTTTTTAGGATTATTTCCTATATTTTTATTAGTACAAGTCATTTTACTATTTCATTATCATTATGAATTAGATTTATAATATATGGATGTATAATTAATAATTATCAATTTATATTTATTCATATAATTCTCAAGGAACCCAAGTATTTTAATACATACATTTTTGTTGGCTAATATACTTATATATTTAGAGCCTTTTCCGAGGAACTAATTATTTAAATATATTAAATATAAGAAGAATTGCTCGGTATTTAAACTGTAATTAAATACTGTTGCATAAAATAATGTTTTACACTTTTAATAAATACTTTATTAATACCAACTTTGAAAACTTCACCAATGGTTCTCAGAAAACTTAATGTGGCATGAAATTGTTGAGAACAAATAACTGATGATTTTTTAAATTTACGCGAAGACTACATTAAATGAATGAAAATATATTAAATGGTTTTATAACCATACATCATCATAATTACAGTCCATAAGGCATTTCCTCCCTTCAACGGGAGAGGGAATTTACTGATGAAGAAGAAAAAGGGAAATATGCTCATTCACTAAATGCCATTCTCAACTGCACGCGGTGCACTGATTACTGATTTTTTAATAAAACTGAAGTAACAAACCAACTTTCAGTCCACGTGATATTAAGTGGCTACTGCAGAACACCTGCAACGAGCTTCAAATAAAATAGACAACAAATGCATTGTCACCACTGAGGACTAAAATAGAATGCCTCACATCCTGTAATTATACTGGCTGTCTATACCCTTCAGACAGGAATAACAAATAGCAGTGCAGGTACTGCTTTTTGGCTTTAGAGAAAGAAGGGAGAGTGGTACCTACATAAACGAACACCATGGTAGATAAGGAGTCCTACAACCTAGAAGATGGACGATAATGTGGCAACCGAATAACGGTTCGAAGTTCAAACAAAACGCTGTAACCAAATTTCATTGTATATTACTTGCATGAGGATGTCAACGGCACGCTTACATATCACCTGCTCAGCGATTTTAATATGGACGTGTTGTTTCATAAAACATGCCAACTGGCAAAACTTGCTAAGGCCTATCCAACAGTGGTCTTCAAAAGGCTGCTAATAAAGATAATTTTTACATGGTAGAGCTACGCCAAATGACCGTGAAAAATGACTTGACTATAGATCGATAGGACCACTCACGCAATACAAGCGTAAAGCAGCGGATTTACGCTGCTGTGTTTTGTATGGTGTGTATAGAGAAACTGAAACCCTTTTTACTGGCAATGGGTTTTCCATATTATTCTTCAACGGTAATAACACATCCGCATCTTAATTCTTAATATATTATAAATGAAGATGTCAACCTCACCTACACGCGTATTCTACACCTACCAGTGAACTCTGCTACCGTTACTTGAACACAAAACTCAGTGTTAAGTACCACAATAAAAAGAGGAAACAATTAGACAGATTTATTCCTTGCATATCTAAACTTCTATGAACTCCAAAATACAAAGAAGTTACTCTATAGTTTCCAAGTTTTCCAAGTTTGTGAACGTGAGATCTGTTGCTAACTTTCTGTACGCGAAATGGAATCATCTACACAATTCAAATAATAAGACTTTCTCAACTTGAAGTTTAATGCTTTCGTTATTACTTGAACAAAGATTGTCAATATTATATAGTAGCTACTAGGTATTCCTATACATCATTGTCCCAGTACTTCTTATTTCCTAAAGTTCGTTTAAAGTTTTATACACATACATACTGGTAGAACCGACAGGAGCAAGACGTTTACAGTTTTCTGCCAAACGATTATAAAAAGTTGAAGAGTGTAATAGAAAATCTGACTTTCTCCGAGTCCGTTCTGTGGAAGCCATTGGCATGGGAAAACGATCAGCTGGTTATAATTACACACTAGTGTAACATGATGGATTTAATTATATGATAACACCAAAATATATTACGTATGCAATCCAACAGCAATACTGCTTATGTCAATGTGACACATGACAGCTTCTCCGCAACACGATCTTCTTTGCTGTTACTAGAAGAATTACCACAAAGGGAAAAATCACAGTAGTTATTCGGACTCATAGAATGATTTAGAATGAATCCACCCCACACGACATTTGCGATGAATACATATGAAGTCAGCCATCATGCACTATGAACTAAATTCCATAATCCTTTCGAAAATGAGAGGAAGCCTGCACCCAGTAGAAGGATGTATGTATATAGTGTGATGTATGTACAAATCTATACACTCTATACACTTTAAATTAGCGACTTAGTTCGTCTGTACCGATTCTAAAAATTCTTTTACCATTAAAAAGCTACTCTATCTCTGATCGAGTCCAAAGTTTTGAGTCAAATGTTTTTGGAACATTTCCATTGTACGTACAGCTTTATTACATATACGGTACAGTTGAGAATTGGAATTTTTTAAGTCATGAACGAATAGGTCACTTCTAGGCAAGTGTGTTCCATCAACGCTTACCATCAGGTCAGATAGTGGTCAAACGCTAGCCTATCTATAATTATAAAAAAAACTATAATACATAGGTACATACTTAGCATGTATTACAAAATCTTAAATTACCTCAAAGCTTCTCTGTATACTACATTTGCAGTGGTGTTGGTATCTGGTAGCAGAATATATTGATTTTCTGAAGATGCCACTCGAGACAAACCAAAATATAATTGATCCCGTGAAAAGCACTCTTTTCTCAGGTCGATGTCCACCAACGAGAAAGTTTATCCCTGAAACTTATTTTTAGGTCTGTCTGTATTATCGAAATAGGTAGAATGTACGCAAGCCCAGCTTCAAGCCCAGTGAGCTTGACGAATATGTGGAGGCAAGGAGTTCCACAACCATATAGCTGTAACAGAAAATGGTCTATTGATGAAGAAAGATGAATGCAAATTTCCATGTGATAGCTTGAGCTCTCTGTATTATGCGATCTCATAATAAGCATGCGTCATGATATGACTGCCTAGATTTTACAACTTTGACGCTGGGAACACCACGGGGCAATAAGCTATAATATTTATAAAATTACAGGCATATGCCATATAAAGATATCAATATGTAACCTTAATATATGTAAACTCGTAGCAAAACTGGAAATCCCTGGACCTCTCGATTGAGCTGAGTGTGGTTACCAACCACCGTGCAGATTTCAACAGTAAGGGTAGACGTTGCCCCCGCAGCTATTGGGATCCATTAGTATTTCCTCAGGATAAAAAAAGTAATTTTAATGTACAATTTTGTATGGTAAATATTGCACATCTCGCTCGTGTGCTTCCGCTTCAATTCACATTTTTGTGAAAACTCAGTGCATTAAATCCTTATCTTCAAAATGTCGCATTAGGTACAAGGGTCCTTCCTTTTATGCTGTTACCTTAAGTTTTTTAATTTCCATGTATTATTATATCATTATTTTACATTTATAAATCCACTGCTGGATATGGGCTAAATGCAAGCAAAGTTGAATAATTTGCCCATACTCGTGGTTTGACGTCCTAATGTGATAGTTAATCACAGCTACCTACAGATTAAAATTATTAATTTTTGTTCCGATCTACGCAGTATGAACTTACAGTATCTTGAAGTCTCGAAGTTGTATGCTTGGGTTGGGATTTAATTTTATTAATTAAAGGATCCCAAGCAGATGATAGCACCCAGCCATCTTCTCTATTGAAATTAGGATATTTTTTAATTTCAATAGCCTCGCGAATCATTCTTGGAAGTAATCAGTATTCTTTAGCCAGCATTTGTGGTCTATCAAATCTAATGTAGTGACGGGGGCGATCCTGTACGTGTTCACAGACTGCAGACTTCCCGGAGCGTCGATTCTTCACATCAGCTATGTGTTCTTTAATGCTGGTTTTTATTGATCACTTAGTTTGTCCTATAAAAGAGAGACCACATTCATAATCAAGCTTGCACACTCCTGCATCTTGCAGAGGGACATTACATTTGACTGATGGTAAAAACTGACTAATCTTCTTCGGCGGCTTGAAGTATGTTTTAATGGAAGCACGCTTCAAGATGCAGCCAATCTTGTCAGTGACATCTCTGACATATGACAGTACAGCAGGCACTCGCTCGACTGTCGCCGGCTTGACTCATTCACTGTGACGTAGGCGCGGGACCCGAAGCTTGTTGTCGTGCAAAACTTGCTTGACGTGTGACTTGCTCGGCGGCCAGGTGTTTACTTTCACAGATCCCTCGTACTCTCTGAAACAAAGATTTATCCACGGTGGCTAACTGTGAAGGATTGTGATGAGAATCACCGTTTAAATATCTATCTGTATGGATCTTTTTTCTATATACAGTGTGGCTCAAGGTGTTATTAGAATTCCAAATTACTAAAGAATAAGTTTTTAAGTGTCACTTTTATTAAATTGTTTTATTTTACGGCATAGTCCTTACCTACTCCATATACTTTTTAGTGCAAAAAACTTGGAATGTCATAATTACATACATAAACACTCACGCCTGTTACCCAGGGGTTTAGGCAGAGACTATGGAATTCCATTTGGCACGATCCTGACACACCTCTCTCGCCTCCTCCACATCCATATACCTACGCATACACGCTCGTCGGTTAAGGGTATTCTTAATTTGGCCCATTTTCAATATATCGCCAATTTGGTCGATAAACTGTCACCAAGGCGTCCTTTCCCGACTCTGCCACATAAATTTGCTTTGTTACTCTTTCCTCATTCATTCTTTCTACATGACCAAACAACCGAAATATTCCTTTCTTAATCCTGGTCACAACATCATCTTGCAAATAACACTCTTCTCTTATCACACAATTTCTCACTCTGTCATTCAGATTCATAACATACCCTTAATGACCGCATTTCACAGCATTTATTCTACTCGTACTTTCTGCCACACCCAACTTTCACTACTATACATTAAAGTAGGGACTAACACAGCATTGTGAATTGCCATACGTGCTTTTTTGACACATTCTGACTTTCCACAACAGAGTGTAGAGCCCCATTTACTTTATTTCCTGCGTTCACTCGTCGTTATATAACCTTATCATATCTACCATTCCTGCTAAATACACATCCCAAATACACAAACTCATCTACTTGCTCGACCAATTCCCCTACTATTCCTATTTCACATATCGTTTTACTTTCTTCTCTTTCAAAAACCATAACTTTCATCATACTTGTGATCACTTTCAATCCCCTGTCTTTTAATGAACTGTTCATTAATGTAACCATCATTTGCATCTCGGCCGCCGAGGAGGCGCGTATGATTTAATCATCGGCGTACAAAAGGCATTTGACGGTTAACTCACCCATTCTTAACCCACATTCTTCAACTTTAAAATTTTCCAAACAACTGTCCATAAATAGGTTGAACTGCAACGGGGAAGCCACACAACCTTGTCTGACCCCTTTATGGATGCCTTACCAGTCCGAGTAGGCCCGCACTGGAGTCCCTATACAGAGACTTCAATGCCTGTATCAACCCAGCGCTCAACTCAAATGAGTTCAGTGTTTGCCATAACACATCCCTGTACACTCTGTCATAAGCCTTTCCCAAGTCCACGAACGCACAAAAAAACCTTTTGGTGTTTGGCCAAAAACTTCTCCACGATCATGCGCATGGATAAAACCTGATCCGTACATCCCATTCTTTTTCTAAATCCCGCTTGCACATACCAAATTTTTACATCAGTATATTTCATAACTCTTTCAATTAGTACCTTAGCATACAGTTTTTCCACAATGCTAAGAAGGCTGATACCACGGTAGTTTTTACAGTCCTACTGCGATCCTTTTCCTTTATATAATGGGACTATCACGGCTTTGCACCAGTCTCCCGGTACCCGCTTAAGTTCCCAACACAAATTAAACAAGGTCTACAGCAGGTCTGCCACCACTTCCTCTCCAGCCCTTAGCATTTCGAGTGATACTCTATCATATCCGGCTGCCTTACCCGCTTTCATACTTTTCATTGCTTTCATTATTTCATCTATACTTATCTCTTTATCTATTTCCTCTTCTTTCGGAATTTCCATTTCATTTAATTCAAACGTCTCATCACTCATAAACACGCTTTCAAATTATTCCTTCCATCTCCTTTAACTCCACATTTCGTCATTCAGAATACAGCCATTCTGGTCTCATATAGCATTCTAGAATGAATGCTTTCCGTTCTTTCTTGCTTTTCCTTTCAGCTATTTCTTTTACTCTCTTATTTAGATGTCTAAAGACTGCCTTTTTTCTTTCAATATCATCATTCATACCGCTAGAATAACTAGCCTTGGTTGCTAGTAAATCTAGCCATGCTCTCTTATTTGCTTCTAGTTCCATCCGTACCTCATCATCCCACCATAAAGTGTTATTTTTCCTTTCATTCGTTCTCTTAGTTACACCACATACTTCGGTAGCTGCATGCACCAAACTTTTCTTGACATTATACCACACAGTCTCCAAGTCTAAGTCATTCATACACAATTCATCCATACCACTTATATTTTCTCTCAGTCTACATTTGAACTTCTCTTTCACACCTACATCTTGTAAACTCTCTGTTCTTATACGCTGTAATGCAGTGGTAGACACAGATGTCCGATACCGCCATCGTCTGAATAGACCATTAATTCGGCATGAGACCAAGTAATGATCCGTCCCTATGTTGGACCCCCGGGAAACCCTTGTATCTACCACTGCGCTCCTCATTGGTTCATCCACAATTATGAAATCTATCATGCTTCTATCACCACTTCTTTCCCATGTATACATGTGAATCTTCTTATGACGAAAGAAAGTGTTCGTCACAATAATATTATTTTCCACACATTCGACGAGGACGGTGGCTTTCACCATTCTCATTTATACTTTCATCACCAAACGTTCCCAATATCCTTTCATAACCAAGCCTCTTCACGCCAACCCTTCCATTAAAATCTCCTAATATAACCGGGAGACAGAACGTGACGGGTGGCGAACCTCGTCGCCAGTTTTCCTCCCGGAGATTCATCGCACCCCTGCCCCATTAAAGGGGCGCCGGGAACTCAGCTTCACTTTATTTTGTGTCTCATGGTGCGAAAATAGGGGGTGGTATTATTTACGCCGTTATCACACGGCGAAGAGCCAAGTCTCTTCTTTCGGCTTTGTCGCTTGTTTAGCACCACCCGGGGGACACGTGTAGGGTGGGCCTAGAGTTAGGTGGTCGAAGCCTACGGACGCGAGTGACTCATCCCCCAAACTTGGAATGTCTTTTTTAAATAACTCTTTATCCTAAGCACCTAATACTGCTTCGAGTTTAAAAATGCCCCTTAGATACTCCTTCAATAATATTTCAATAGATGGGAACCACTAAGTGCAAGGTGTGTTGAATAAGGCAGATGTTCAAGTATTTCAAAGACAGCATCTCTAATTGCAGCTATAGCAATGTTTGCATTGCAACTATTTTGAAAAACAATCTGTGCGAATTTGGTTCGTCATTTCGTTGTTGAGCAATTTTTTTTTATTTGTATATACGAAGTGCCTGTAATCTACCGTTACACATATATATTAAGTCTTTACCTTACCTATGACTGCCTCGTTGGTCTAGTGGCTGTAGTAGTGCGACTGCTAATCAGTTATTGAGTTTTTCCGTCAAGAAATTCTCAGTACCTGCCCGGAGTCGGGAAGTTGGCGGTGTCTTATCCCCGTGCCTCGGAAAGCACGTAAAGCCGTTGATCCTGCATCTGATCTCTCTCCGGTCGTATCGGTTAACCGTCCCATCGGATTATGAGAGTGAGGGAATAGTGAGTGCAACTGTGCATGGCAATCCTCCGTTGAGGGTGGCTGTCTTAACTGAAAGTCGGTCTGAAGGACATTACAAAAATAAGTCTTTACCTATGAAATTTCCGTTTTTTATGAAATAAGTTAAAGTAATTTTTTTCTATACTTTTTATTTCTATTAATCAAAATAATCACCCATGCATTAGATGCATCTTTGCCAACGCAGTGTCAGTTTTTTTGATTTTTTTTTCCTGGTAAAAAGTTATCTTAATTCCGGAAAAATTGAAGTCTGAAGGCGCAAGGTTTGGTGAGTACGGGGATGACGGAGAGCTTCCAGCCCCAGCTGTTGTAACTTGGAGACCGTTTGATGTGCAGTATGAGGTCGTGCGTTTTCATGCAGAAGCAGCGAGGACGAGCGATTGACCAAAGCCGCTTGGAGACGTACGAGTTTCTCCATCATTGTGTTCAATTCTTTACAGTACACATATTCTGTAATGCTCATCCCGTTTGGTAAGAAGTTGTGATGAATCACACCGGCGCTAGACCATCAAACAGTGACCAACGCTTTTCTAGGGGTAAGTTTTCGTTGGGAGCATTGTTTAGGTGCTGAACCAGGATCCTACCAACTTGCTGAGTGTTTGCGATTATCAAACAATGCGGTTCAAAATTCCTTCAGTTGTGTGCCTGTTGGGCAGTGCAAGGCACGCCTCGACGCGTACTTAGCGCTGCCGATTATTGAGTTCGTTGGGCACTCATTTGTCAAGCTTTTTTACCTTAACAATTTGACGCAATGGACCAATATTGTTTTGATGCTAACTTCGAAAGATGCAGCTAATTTAGCCGTAGATTGAGTATCATCAGCTTCCACAATCGCCTATAATTCGCTATTGTCGACCAAAGTTTTCAGACAACCACGGGGTTCATATTTAAGGTCGAAATTTCCAGAACGGAAGTGAGCAAACCAATAACAGGTGGTGCGTTCGTTTGTAGTATTAGCTCCGTAAACATCGTTGATGTTGCGTGCCGCTTGTGCAGCGTTGCTGCCACGACGGTACTCATATTCCATAATTACTCGAATTTTTAACGTATCCATAATGAAAAAATATTCAAATGCGATGAAAACATAACGCTTATCAATAACAAATGACCAATTTTGAGTAAAAAATTCTATGTTTTTAAAATAAAATTAATTTGAAATTGGAATTCTTGGACAAACAAAAATTATTTTGATTTGAAATGGCGAGTACTGCAGAATGGCAGTTACATAGGTAAATTCCTATTATATAAACAAACCTATATATAACATCTTGTTAATATAAAATTATAAACAAAATATTATATGGAGGGCTCCTTTCTTATGATTCTTTAGTATTTATTCATCGATTTACCTCTATGGATTGGACTTAATAACTCCAAATACAAGGAATGGTAGTATGTGATAACGGCAATACATATGAATTATTCAAAACATTGACCGAACTCGTATATTCTTTCTTTTCCTGTTTTTTAAACTAGCCATTTCATTATCAATATTATCATAAAATTCCAACCCGAATTATTGCATTTTAACATTTATGTAGAAATACAAATTTTATTCTATATTTAATTAAGACGGTATGTTGGATATTTGTTTAAAAAATGTATATAAGTTATAATGTAAAAAAAATATAAAAATTGCTAAAATTGCTTTAAAAATAACAAGCAAATCATTGCAATTTCTATTAAATTAAATACATATCCTGCAAAATACACGCTAATGTATCTTTATTTATAAACGCTTTTCTTTTAAATGTCTTGTCATTCTAAAAGTCCTTTCTTGACACACCTTCGGGTAAGATAAGTACTGGAAATGTTATCTTCCGTGCAGACATTACGAGAAATGTCTAACAAGAAATTATTTCGCAAGAAATTGCGTGACCGAAAAAATACCACGCCCAATAAGCAGCAAACCACGCCTTTTTATAGAATAATATCAAAATGATTCATTAGATTACTTTCAAGATATCGTACGCTGCTTTCTTAGTAATTAATATCTTTGTTTCAATAACACTTTTTCACTTATTATAGTAGAAACTATATAAATAAATCGTATGTGATTATTATATGGGGATTTTCTTTTTTTCTTTAATAAAACGGTAAAACCTATTACATTAATTAAGGACAACATATTCATTTTTCTCGCTGACAATTTTTCCATCCTGTATATATCTTCCTATTTTTGCTATTCTACGAGTTGCATCTTGTTAATTTTTTTTAAGTTAAGTAAAGTTACACACAGTTGGGCACAGGCTACCTCTAATTTCTGAGAGAGCATGCAGGTTTCCACATGATGTTTTCCTTCTCGGCTGAACATGTGGTAAATCAGCACTTAAAATTCCATTTTCGTTAGTGCCGGCAGGAATCACAACCAAGTTGCTCTCGCACTGTCAAATTTACGCTCTTGAACTACCACGTCTTTCGGCGTTAGTTTAATTATTTTTACACTTTGGAGTTTGGACGTTTGAAGTGTTTTGAATTTGATTGAGACGAAGGGTCACTAAATTATGCTTTAGGTATATGGTAGTTTCATTTAATGCGTATGTGTTCAGTAGTGAGCTTTTGATAGACTGTAATGAATGAAAAAATCAATTCCATATTTTAAATAATAATTTCAATAGAAAGATAAAAATAAAAAAAAACACTTTTATATTTTAAATCCACTAACGCTTATTGAACTTAATTGCAATACTCAATATTTTAACACTTCTATATTTAAGGACAAAGAAATATAAACAAGGAATCGACTGTGATTAATTTCGCGGAAGCATTTGTGGTATTTTCACGACCGTGCCGATCCTAAATAAATGGTAATCGAAATAAAGACGTATGAACCCATACATATTATCAGTCAGACATTTTATTTCGCTTAACAACAGAACATGGACCGATTGCTTTATAAGTTACAACGACCGTAAATATTTATTTATTTCGATAAATATTTATTTAACTAACACAATAAAAATAATAAAATAAAAGAGAGATAATAAGAAAATAATAGGGGATGAGTCGCTCGCGTCCGCAGGATTCGACCACCTAATCCTAGGCCCACCCTACACGTGTCCCCCGGGTGGTGCTCAACAAGCGACAAAACCGAAAGAACAAACTTGGCTCCTCGCCGTGTGGTAGCGACGTAAAAAATACCACCCCGTACTTCCGCACCATGAGGCAAAAAGGAAAAGAAATGGCCCCGAGTTCCCGGCGCCCCTTTAATGGGGCAGGGGTGCGAAGAATCTCCGGGAGGAAAACCGGCGACGAGGTTCACCACCCGTCACGTTCTTTCTCCCGGAGGGGCGAAAAGCCTGTCTGGCTACACTGAATGTATGTGGAGCAATGAATGATAAGATGGATGAAGTATACGATATGATGTATGATAGAGGAATAGATGTGTTAAATGTTAATAAGACGAAACGGAAGGAAAAGGATGCCACTACACATGGCATGTATAGCTCGTACTGGTCTAGTGTAGACGAGACAGCGGGCATGCCAGGGAATCGGTATCACCCTTTCAGAAAGAATGGGTCATTGTGTGAAAGAGTATGAATGTGTAAGCCCGAGACTGCTATGGATATGAATGAAAGTGGGCTTAAAGAAGTTGTTTGTTCTAGGGGTCTACGCACCAGACATATCTAAGCCCACTTATATCCGAGAGCAGTTTTGGGAGACGGTAAAGATGGTGCTAATGAAATGGAAGGATAATGAAAATATTATTATATTAGGAGATTTTAATGGAAGGGTCGGTGTGCAGAGGCTTGATTATGAAAGGATATTGGGAACGTTTGGTGATGAAAGCATAAATGAGAATGGTGAAAGCCTCCTTACCGTATGTGTGGAAAAGAATATTTTTTGTGACGAAGACTTTCTTTCGTCATAAGAAGATTCACATGTATATATGGGAAAGAAGTAGTGATAGAAGCATGATAGATTTCATAATTGTGGATGAAAGAATGAGAAGCGCAGTAGTAGATACAAGGTCATTACTTGGTCTTATGCCGAATAAGTGTTCTATTCAGACGTTGGCGGCATCGGACATCTGTGACTACCACGGTGTTACAGCGTATAAGAAGTCTCTTTCATACTGTGTCTACCACTGAGTTACAGCGTATAAGAAGTCTCTTTCACACCGTCATCTTGTAACTTCTCTGAGGTTACAAGAAGAATGTGTGAAAGAGAAGTTCAAATGCAGACTGAGAGAAAATATAAGTAGTATGGATGAATTGTGTATGAATGATTTAGACTTGGAGACTGTGTGGTAAAATGTCAAGAAAGGTTTGGTGGAAGCAGCTACCGAAGTATGTGGTGTAACTGAGAGAACGAATGAAAGGAATAATAACACTTTATGGTGGGATGATGAGGGACGGATGGAAGTTTAAGAAAAGAAGAGAGCATGGCTAGATTTACTAGCAACCAAGGCTAGTCATTCTAGCGGTATGAATGATGCATATTGAAAGAAAAAGTCAGTCGT
The DNA here is from genome assembly GCA_029286625.1 of Parnassius orleans. Classification (NCBI taxonomy): domain Eukaryota; kingdom Metazoa; phylum Arthropoda; class Insecta; order Lepidoptera; family Papilionidae; genus Parnassius; species Parnassius orleans. Next base: position 17,617 of record JAGSMP010003411.1, on the reverse strand, counting down.
TAGACATAAGATTAGTTAAATAAGAGAGTAAAAGAAGTAGTTGAAAGGAAAAAGCAAGAAAGAACGGATAAGAGTGATAGAAAAATATCGGATAACTTCCAGGCAAATATTAAAATGTTCTGGAAACTCGTAAGAACTGCCAGGGGACATTGAAAACAGCCTAGAATGAATGCTATACGAGACCAGAATGGCTGTATTCTGAATGACGAAGTTTCGAGTTTAAGGAGATGGAAGGAATACTTTGAAAACTTGTTTATGAGTGATGAGACGTTTGAATTAAATGAAATGGAAATTCCGAAAGAAGAGGAAAGAGATAGAGACATAAGTATAGATGAAATAATAAAAGAAATGAAAAGTATGAAAGCAGGTAAGGCAGCCGGATATGATAGAGTATCACTAGAAATGCTAAGGGCTGGAGAAGGAGTGGTGGCAGACCTGCTGTACACCTTGTTTAATTTGTGTAGGGAACTTAAACGGGTACCGGGAGACTGGTGCAAAACCGTGATAGTCCCAATATAAAAGGGAAAAGGATCGCAGCAGGACTGTAATAACGAGTTATGAAAGATACTGATGGAAAAATTTTGCATGTGCAAGAGGGATTTAGAAAGGGAATGGGATTTACGGATCAGGTCTTTTCCATGCGTATGATCGCGGAGAAGTTTTTGGCCAAAAACCAAAAGGTTTTTTGTGCGTTCGTGGACTTGGCTTAAGACAGAGTGGACAGGGATGTATTATGGCAAAAACTGAACTCATTTGGGTTGAGCGCTGGGTTGACACAGGCATTGAAGTCTGGGCTGGTAAGCTCCGGCCCTGGTCGCCCCCTTTGACGGAGACTCTCAATCCGGATCTTCTGGGAAGGGTCATCAGCACGCTCTTCCCAGAGGTCCGGTCAGGTCCCGAAGGTCACCTGCCGTCTTCATGGGAGTGGCAAGATGAGATGGGGGTGACCGTCGAGGAGTTGGACCGAGCAGTTAGCCGCTTAAAAGCCCGGAACACAGCACCGGGGCCCGACGGAATCCCGGGCCGGGCCCTAGTGCTGAGTCTGGCTGCCTGGGAACAGCCTCAGACAGCTGTTTACCAGCTGTCTGCGGTGTGCCAAGTTCCCCACAGCCTGGAAAGAGGCAAGGCTGGTCCTCTTGAAGAAGGAGGGCAGGACCGCTGATTCTCCCTCTGCGTACCGCCCCATATGCCTGTTGGACGAGATTGGCAAATTGTTCGAGAGGATAGTTGCCACTCGGCTCAGCGGGCATCTGTCGCGCGTCGGTCCCGATTTGGCTGACAGCCAGTTTGGGTTCCGGCGAGCGCTCCACTGTAGATGCGATTATGCGCGTCCGCTCCCTGTCGGAACAAACAGTATCACAGGGTGGTGTGGCGTTGGCGAAGTGTTGATATCGTCAACGCCTTTAACTCTACCCTGGGACGCAATCAGGGGCACTGGTACATCATCAGGTAACCCCTGCCTGCAAGGTATTATCGGGGACTACTTGCGCGACAGGTACATTCTGTACGTGGGGCAAGTACGGGGTGATGGTAGAAAGATCCGGAGGAGATCAAACGGGGTTCCACAGGGCTCGGTGCTGGGTCTACTACTGTGGAAACCCGCGTACGATGCGGTTCTGCGAGTCGACCTTCGCTGGCGTAAATGTCGTGCTATGCTGACGACACCTTGTGATCGCCAGCGGGATAACTTTCGAGAGGGCCAAGGAGCTCGCCGAGCTTGGGGTGGAAGTCGTCGTCTCCAAAATCCACGAGTTGGTTAGAAATAGCGCCTCACAAGACCGAGGCCCTATGGTTCCATAAATTACCACGGGCAGGAACCACCTGACTCGTGCGTCCGCGTGGGTGGGTCCGAAGTCTGAGTGGGGAGGTACATGAAGTACCCAGGCATCCACCTGACAGTCGCTGGGCTTCGAAGAAAATTTGAGCGCCTAGTCTCCCGAATCGAAAGGGTGGCGGGTGCTATGCATAGACTGCTGCCCAATCTAGGGGACCGACGGAGGAAGTACGTCGCCTCTATGCGGGAGTTATACGGTCCGTAGCTCTGTATGGAGCGCCTGTAAAGAAAAAGGCTGGCCATCCGACGCCGTAGAACTAAAATTTACAGTGTCCAGTGGAGGATGGCCATACGGATCGTACGAGGATACCGCACTATATCCTTTGAGGCGGCGACAATCCTGGCTCGCTTTCCACCACTAGATATACTGGCGGAAATGGACGCGAGGGTGTACGACCGAATCCGTGACCTCCGCCAGAGTGGTGGTAGTGAGCCAGAAGAGGCGCTCGAATCAATTAAACGGCAGGAACGACGAAACGCCCTGGCGACATGGCGCACCTGACTCGAGGAGCGCTATGAACGCAAACGTGTCATTGAGCAATCCTGCCGTTCTTGAAGCCTGGATGCAGCGACGAACAGTAAGACTTAATCTAAACTTACACAGATAATTACCGGGCATGGTTGCTTCGGTGATTATCTGTGTAAGATCGGACGCGAGACGACGGTGAACTGCTTCCACTGTGGTGGACGAGACCAGGACTCCGCTTCCCATACGTTCGCAGTATGCCCAGCGTGGGAACGGGAGCGGACAATCCTGGTGAACCGCATTGATGGAACCTCTCCTGCCAGCAGTCGTGTCGGCGATGTAGAGCGGGGATTCGGCGTGGAGGGCCGTAGCCACCTTCTGTGAATCTGTTATGATTCAGAAGGAGGCTTCTGAGCGGGATCGGAAGAGGGCAGATCCCGTTCGGAGACGACGTCGCCAAGGCGTTCGTCACGGCCCTTTTCTTGAAAACGGTGTTCCCCTACCAGAAACGGGGCCTGGGGTTGCAGACACTGGAGCGGGGCCCGAGCGCCCAGTTATGTAACCCTGAGGAGGACGATGACTCGGAAGTGGTCTCGAGACATCGTGGTAGCACTGCGAGGGTGCTGGGGTACCATGTACTGCCCCAGGACGTGCTATTAGTGTAGCAAAGCGATGGAGGGGCCCTGGTTGCGTTCCGAACGGAGATCCGGACCCCTCGTATACGCTGATGATGGTGACCACTGTGGGTTTTAGCCGGTGAGTCCGGCATAACCTTTTCGTTGCCCCTGCAGCGAAGGCATCCATGAGGATTACCCTACAAAAAAAAAGGCATTGAAGTCTCGGTAGGAACTCCAGTCGGCCTGGCCTGGGTGGGGCCTACTCGGACTGGTTTGACATCCATAAAGGTTTCCGGTTTCCCCGTGGCTGTTCAACCTATTTATGGACAGTTGTTTAGAAAATTGGAAAGTTGAAGAATGCGGGTTAAGAATGGGTGAGTTAACCGTCAAATGCCTTTTGTACGCCGATGATCAAGTCATACATGCGTCGTCGGCGGCCGAGTTGCAAATGATGGTTACATTAATGAACAGGTCATTAAAAGAAAGGGAATGAAAGTGAACGCAAGTAAGACGAAAGTTATGGTTTTTGAAAGAGAAAAAAATAATACGATATGTTAAATAAGAGTAGAAGGGGAATTGGTCGAGCAAGTAGATGAGTTTGTGTATTTGGGATGTGTATTTAGCAGAGATGGTAGATATGATAAGGTTATAGAACGACGAGTGACCGCAGGAAATAGAGTAAATGGGGCTCTACACTCTATTGTGGAAAGTCAGAATGTATCCAAAAAGGCACGTATGGCAATTCACAATGCTATGTTAGTCCCTACTTTAATGTATTTTAGTGAAAGTTGTGTGTGGCAGAAGAAGCACGAAAGTAGAATAAATGCTGTAGAAATGCGTTCATTAAGGAGTAATGTTAGGGCTGAATCTAAATGACAGAGTGAGAAATTGTGTGATAAGAGAAGAGTGTGGTTTGCAAGATGATGTTGTGACCAGGATTAAGAAAGGAATGCTTTGATGGTTTGGTCGAAATAACTCAAGCTCAAGCTAACTCAGCTCATTTAAAAGCACACGGGAATTCACCTGTTTAACATTAGGTATAGTGAATTAATACATTTGGTTATATTATCGTACAATATCAAATTGTTGACTTTTGAAATTGTAGGCCCGCTGATGAAGCTACATATGTTATCCTGATTAATGTTTCACAGTGAACAGAGTCCAAAGCCTTGGAAAGGTCACAAGTTTAGCTTACTTTGATCAGTTCGTTTAATCGAGGATAAATGTATATATCTATAGGCCTCAGTATCCACTTACCATCTGGTGGACTGTTGGTCCGTTTGTTACCCTTATTCTATAAAAAAGGTGTTATACAGTTTATGCAACGTGATATCCTATCTTAGGCCATTTCAAGACTAAAGATTCTCAATTCGAATGTACCGATATGTTACGCGATATCTTTGTCAGTTGTAAGCCGATTTTAATTAATATTTTTTCTTTGAATAAGTTTTACATAGGACGGTCGAAGACGCTAGAAGGAATAGTCACATATTACACTTTAAAGGAAAAAATCCACGTCTATGGGTGAAAACTAAGTAACTGAGTAATTTATGTCTCTATTTAGACGACATTCCAGTTGTTACTTTGAGATTGTAATATTCTTTAATATTCAAAAGGGTCAAATATTAAACTTTTCTTTCTTTCTCTGTGATAAGACATAGTGCATCGTAGAATTAAAGCCCAGACTTCAGAAGCTATTATATAGATTATATTTTACAGTTTTTATTCTCTATTGAAAGTAAATTTTTTAAATTGGTTATTATAAATAATCATTAAAATAATCTACGTATTAACTTGCGCAGTCACGAAGCTGACTTTTTTTTTAAGATATGTGTGACAAGCGAGCACACAGTCCACCTGATTGTAAATGGTTGCTATGGCCCATAGACATCTACATCTATCCTCGTTTGCGAATCAAAACGCAGATGCGTTGTCGGCCGTCAGGACAAAGATGGAATGCCTCTTTTCCAGTAAAAAGGGTCTCCGTTTCTCTACACTCACCATACGAAACACAGCAGCGTTAAGCTGCTATTTTACGCTGGTATTATGTAAGAGCGTGGTCCTTCCCCAGTCGAGCCGACCCATTCGTGCTACAATTATACAATTAATATAGCTGCAGCATGGCCTTACCATGTATTCTATATAAAGATACAAACTAATTACTACTTTACAAAACTAGTTGCGTTCAGCAGCTTCATCTGATGCGATGTGATGGTAACAAAGGCTTGTGAGTGCGTGGTCCTCCCCCGGTCGAGCTGACCCAAGCGACCCATTCGTGCTACAACTATACAATTAATATAGCTGCAGCACAGCTTTACCGCGTTAAAGTCCCGTAATTTTATTAAACTTGAAATGTTTTGTATTAAAGAACATTGTGATGATTGTAATATAAACTGTGATCTCCAACCACGTCGTTAATCCAGTCCATTACCAACAAAGTCCGCATACTACTTAATGGGCCTTTCAAAAACCAATTGTCCGCAAACGGATACGATTAAAGTTTAATACTCCAGTGGATAATTGTTTCCCTAACGTACAATAAATAAATCTTTTATATATTTTGAAATTTTTCAAAAGTCCTTATACAATTACTTTTAATAAACAATTTTTTTTTAATAAAACTGTCATCCAATGATTTCTTATTATTATATATTAAAGCAAATTGAATAAAACCATTTTTTACAGATTTTGTCGATTCATTTAACTTAAATTCAAATTATAAAAAAGTAAAATGCGTAAAAATTAGTTTTATCAAACAACCAATCATTTATGATTTAATTACTTTGTCAATTACATCGGATCACAAAAGTTTATGCTACTCCTAGCAAGTAAACTGCCGCAACATTGCCATCCATGCTTAACTTTGCCTAAAACGAAAATATCCCCATAAATTTGTTATTTTTTTACATCTGCAATACGAAAACATAGTAATTTGAGAGATTATGAAACTAGCAACCCAAAACTAAAGCCGCCATGTTTTGAACCTCATACATCTCACGTCATTAGCGACGTTGTTCGGACGTAGTCCGATATTTTTTGACGCTACATACTTTTGATATAAGTTGAACATTAATACTTATATCTGATTATTTTTAATGGATACTTAAAGAAACGACATTTCTTTATACAGTTTTATATTTATTGAATGCCTTAATTGCATAGAATTTGAAAAATTTACATTTACGCAAAGTTGCGAACGTAATTCAAATTATTTGTTCTATCTTTGCCTGGTGTAGGTTTGTCACGTTAAGTAAATAATAGGTACTATTTTTGAAATATATTTGTATAACTAAATTATAATCATGATATTCTATCATTTGTTTTGGATGATTGTGCGGATTCCGCCTTAATTTATTTCAAATATTAGTATGCTATATATATCAAAAAGTTAATAAAATTTTACAGCACCCATGGTCACGGGGGAGACTGAGGTGTTCGACGTCCCAATGTCACAGTTAACCACGGCTACCTCCAGATTAAAAGTATTTATTTGTACAGCTCTAAAGCAAAAGCTGTAAAGTGCTCGAAACATCGGGAATATAAAATAAGTTAATATACGCGATAAAATCCTTAAAAATAATTTTATTAAATGCGTAGTGTTCGCGTACATATAAAAAATCATTATAATTATAATTACTTCCGATTGGATATTCAAAGAAAAACGACATTACGTGAGGAAAGGTTTTTTACTTTTTTTAAATAATTATAACACTTTGATGGCAAGTGAATGAACAACTGCTACACCAGATATATACTGTGGGTAGCTCAAGGATACTGGCTAAGATTGATCTTGCAGACTTACCTCCTATTTATTACAAAAGAAAAGAGCCTACACCTTTTTAAAAGTCCGGCAACGCATCTGCAATTCCCCTGGTTCCTCTGGTGTTGCAGTTGTTCATGGTTGGGGGTAGTCACTTACCATCAGGTGGGCCGCATGCTCGTTTGCACCCTCTCCTGGAAAAAAAAACAATAGTATTATAATTCCAGTTAGTAATTATGTTAAACATTTTGGCCTACACATCGACAGCACGCTGAATTGGAGAACTCAGGTTTCAGAAGATATCGTAAGTCATTGCCACGTTATGCTCTCTGTATCGTTTAAAACATTTTCTTCCCACAAAATCTAAGATCATGCTTGTCCAATCGCTAATATTACCCATAATGGATTATGCAGAAATGTGTTACCCAGATCTGTCCCAAGATCTTATGAACAAACTGGAACGCCATTTCAATAACTCTAATATAATAATTATTTTCAGTCTTCGTTAGTATGACCATTTTTAGCTTAATTAGCTTACGATCCGGCATAGGTGCAATACAGAATATTGCATGTTCTTTTTCCATATTAAATGACGCCTTGAAATGACCCATCTTCGCCTTCTTATCTTAAGAGTAAATTTCGCTATTTCTCCTCATCTCATGATTGGGTTCTACGTTCTTCTTTTAACAACAAAATCTGTATTCCTGTTCACTTCACCGAGTTTTATGATAACTCCTTCACAGTTCAGGCTACACGCCTTTGGACTTTGTTGCCTGATGACATCGGGAAAGCACCCAAGAATGCTTTTAAAAATTTGGTCTGTAATCATCTAGTAAAAACAACGCTTTTTACATGTTTCACCCATGTAATATGTATTGCTAAACAGAACTATACATTCATAGTCATTTGTATGTACTAATTATATATGTATATAAATATGTATATTTTTATGTATATGCATGTATTTATATATATATATACATTTGTGTATAGGTTATATTTGTTTAATTGTTCGTAAAATGTATTTAGTATGTAGTTAATTATCATTTTTGTTTTGTGTTCTTTTATTCTACATTACTACATCTACGTCAAATTCTCACTCCATGGGTTGACTGACAATTAGGAAAAGCATTATGAAAGGGAAAGGCATTAAGTCCGCCATTTGCATTCTTTTGTTTTAAGGAACACAATAAATAATAAATAAAAAATATATTTATTACAAAACAACAGATAAGTACACAAAAGTTATACAGAAATTAATGCTGTCAGACCATTAGCGTTCAAATGCTTTAAACTAGACACGTGCGTGCTTATATTCAACTGAGTAGGTATGAATATGATTACTATATCCAAGAATTTAACAATATGAAGAATTGCGCGAGTACCTTATATTTGACTTATGAAGCATCGCTATTATCAACACGCTTTTATTAGCCTCGCGTGTATCTATCTATCAAGGTAACGGAATGTTTTAATGTAATTTTCACCAACTTGTAGACGGCCGATTGACTTGAAAATTTGCATTCATACCAAGGACTGATGACAATACAATTATCTAATAACTTTATCCTAGTATGCTGATTAGGATTACCAAGATAAAATAAAATAGAATTACCAAGTTCATCACAGCTCATGAGTAATGTGTGTTGTTTATATATATAACCCTTAAATTATAATTTTATGGATTGTAATTTTAAAGAATTTAAAAAGCTAATAAAGAAACATTTTGTTAATAGTGGTGTATATTAATATACAACTAATGTTTATTTTGTTTATTTTCAAATATTACTATAGCCAGCAATTACGTTAAAAGTATTATTATCAGTCCTGCAGAAGAAAAAAATCGACGACCGATTTCTTTCTGATCGGCTCGATTCACTGGCGCTGCGAACAGATGTTAGATCCCTTTGCATTTTCTTTCGGGTCTACCACGGGAAGTGCTCTGAGGAATAGTTAGGATAAATTCCATCCGCCACATTTCACGAACGCACATCGCGACTAAACTCATGATACCATCCACACCATCTCGATGCTAGGCGGTCCACCACTGTGCGATTTACTTGGAGTTTTCTTCCGCACACAACCGTTTTGTGGAATCGTTTACCACAGGCGATTTTTCCGGACAGATACAACTTAGAGACTTTCAAGAAAAGAGCTTACTCCTTTCTAAAAGGCCGGCAACGCACTTGCAATTCCTCTGGTGTTGCAGTTGTTCATGGTCGGCGGTTTCACTTGCCATCAAAGAGTTATAATTATTTTAAAGAAGTAAAAAAACCTTTCCTCACGTAATGTCGTTTTTCTTTGAATATTCAACCGGAAGTTATTATAATTATAATGATTTTTTATATGTACGCGAACACTACGCATTTAATAAAATTATTTTTTAAGGATTTTATCGCGTATATTAACTTATTTTATATTCCCGATGTTTCGAGCACTTTACAGCTTTTGCTTTAGAGCTGTACAAATAAATACTTTTAATCTGGAGGTAGCCGTGGTTAACTGTGACATTGGGACGTCGAACACCTCAGTCTCCCCCGTGACCATGGGTGCTGTAAAATTTTATTAACTTTTGATATATATATAGCATACTAATATTTTATATAAATTTATGAATCCGCACAATCATCCAAAACAAATGATAGAATATCATGATTATAATTTAGTTATACAAATATATTGCAAAAATTTTACCTATTATTTACTTAACGTGACAAACCTACACCAGGCAAAGATAGAACAAATTATTTGAATTACGTTCGCAACTTTGCGTAAATGTTAATTTTTCGAATTCTATGCAATTAAGGCATTCAATAAATATAAAATTTTATAAAGAAATGTCGTTTCTTTAAGTATCCATTAAAAATAACCAGATATAAGTATTAATTTTCAACTTATATCAAAAGTATGTAGCGTCAAATAATATCGGACTACGTCCGAACAACGTCCCTAATGACGTGAGATGTATGAGGTTTAAAACATGGCGGCTTTAGTTTTGGGTTGCTAGTTTCATAATCTCTCAAATTACTATGTTTTCGTATTGCAGATGTAAAAAAATAACAAATTTATGGGGATATTTTCGTTTTAGGCAAAGTTAAGCATGGATGGCAATGTTGCGGCAGTTTACTTGCTAGGAGTAGCATAAACTTTTGTGATCCGATGTAATTGACAAAGTAATTAAATCATAAATGATTGGTTGTTTGATAAAACTAATTTTTACGCATTTTACTTTTTTATAATTTGAATTTAAGTTAAATGAATCGACAAAATCTGTAAAAAATGGTTTTATTCAATTTGCTTTAATATATAATAATAAAAAATCATTGGATGACAGTTTTATTAAAAAAAATTGTTTATTAAAAGTAATTGTATAAGGACTTTTGAAAAATTTCGAAATATATGTATGATATAAACATATTATGTTGTATAATATAAACATATTATTATAAGGGTCAAAACAAATCTAAAAAACCTATTTAATTGTGTAAGTAGACAAATTTTAGAAATTATTTTCTATAAGCCTCAAGTTCGTTGCTTTTAAATCGAGGGTAGTAGAGATAGAGTAAAAACTAAAGTAAAAACATTCTAAGCTTGGGCAGGCTATAGAATTCCCGCAGCCCCAGTTCGCTCAACTGTGAATTAATTAATTCTTTAAAAGCTAGTTGATAAAGGATATATTTAAAAAAAAATATCTGTTATCAACTAGCTAGTCCGATTATATGTTGCAAAACTAAGTTTGCTTGGTGCTTAGATATTTGGGGGCCCTTTTTTAAAAAAACATCCTAATTTCAACAGAAAAGATGGATAGGTGCTATCATCTGCTTGGGATCCTATAATTAATAAAATTAGATCCAAACCCTAGCATATCACCACAGTTATTATTTTTTTATTTTGAGTGTTTGTCAGGAAGATACTGCTGCCATTTCCTTTTTTCCCATGGTCGACACTTCCACTCACTCGACGAAATGGGGTGATGGATTTTCTTCCACCACCATCACACTGCACCAGCGGGAAATGATGGTCACTTGAATAAAAAACTGAAAGGTTTTGACAAGAGAATATTGATGAAAATAGTAGGTCTCACCACGCCCCGTACCTGTACCATCGTACGTTTAATTGGCATGGGTTTTTATTAGGTGGCCACGTTATGTTTTTCCTGCACTATGTTATTAAGTGGGTGAAATACATAAATATATAATAATATAAAACCGCAGTTAAATCTATTTATGCTAGGTTTGTAGTGAGAGTCAGATGATTTTATCCCCTAGTTCAGTAGCCCACACCATCGTATCGACTGGCATGCAATTTAGTTATATTTCAACGGGCTTGATCTTAGCTGGAAGTTTATCTAACAGTCTTAAAAGAGCGTCACTAGAACGCTAACATTCTGCAACAAAATAATCATAAATTTCTAAATAAAAGTATAACATTTTTATTTCGGGATAATTAAGATTACCTTAAAAAAAACGATATTTTTAATTAAAATAATTAACACGTGATATTATTTCCCTTAACGCTGGTCTAATACAAAATGGGTATATAATATTATTTTCTACTAGATTTTTATCCGCGGCTTCGCTCGCTTTTCAATTTACTCTTAGGAATATCATCACTGCTTTTTGCCAAAATTAACAAATTGGATCACTTGTGGATTCACCTCGATGTCTGAGTCTTATGTCTGTCTCCCATAGGAATTTTTTCAGAGACTTTTTACATTGTTTATTGAAATTTAGCATATTTATAGTATTGTGGCCGGTGGAAGGAAAAGGGGAGATCTCCCGCCGGGCAAGGTGTTCTGCCCGGGGAGCGGCCAACGCTCCGAGTGGTAATTCGGAGCTATTGTATATATAATGTTTTTAATTCGGAACTTTGATAGCGCGATTTAAGCTTCGATGTATTTAGCTTGTGGTGCGACGACAGCGCCGCTACATCACCCCCCTGCTCAGACCGGAGGTCGATAGTGCAGTCTAGATATCGACAAATGTGCAAGTGCCAGGGAATTTTGCCTTGTAGTCTGCGGTGAGTCGAGAAGAAGGCAAGTAATCTGCGGAAGTGCCGTGAAGCAGAAGCGAGCAGTAAGGCTCAGAGCCGTGCCGAACACTGTAGCGCAGAGAGTAAGCTTGAAGGAACAGGAAGCATTATTATAGTGCTGCGATGAACCTTTGTAAAGCTAGATGGCTTGCAGAATGTGAAGACTGCAGACAATATCTGCTTGGGAGCGAATGAATTGGGTACTTGAGGACGATGACGAGGATTTGAAGTTGTAGTTTCCGAAGATTCTTGGTTGCGTGTTCATATCACGTCGGTTGGTCACCACTGTGGCGGTGGAAGGGAAAGGGGAGATCTCCCGCCGGGCAAGGTGTTCTGCCCGGGGAGCGGCCAACGCTCCGAGTGGTAATTCGGAGCTATTGTATATATAATGTTTTTAATTCGGAACTTTGATAGCGCGATTTAGGCTTCGATGTATTTAGCTTGTGGTGCGACGACAGCGCCGCCACAGTATGCTACAGGAGTACAGAAGTGAGTCTTTTAGAATTTTATTAATATGCAAAATAACATTATGCGTGAGTAGAATTTATCTTTCGAGTATAATTTATACGTCAGCAATCCCTCAGTATCATATATTGGGCATGTCTTTCGATGTATCCTTATGAAGGGTACTCGTACATTGTCCTATAATCAGAATTGCGTTATTTAAATTATTCTCTTCACATTTGTTTAAAATTAAAATGAATTTGGTTTTGATAAAATAATGTAGACTTTCATGGTCTTCTTTTAATTTACTCTTTTAATATCACTCGCCCTATTGAATGTTGATTGGCAACATAAAATAGATACTTAGTGATACTTTTTACGTTTGAGTAAACTACAATTTTTTTAAAATGTTCTTTTAACGGAGAACGTGAGAATAACTACATTCATGAAAGTGAGTAGAAATACAATCGATATGTAGTGGCGTCGTAAAAGAATCCACTTCCCCATATCGTCCGGTGAGTGTCTTAAGAGGTGAGGGAGGAAACTGAAACAGGAGATGGACAGCAGCACCTTTTTGATAGCTCAAAATAATAAATAAAAAGCTTTGGTTGCCTATGGGTATAAACTAGGGGTGGGGCCTATGTTCAACGGTGGACATATGATAAGCTGTAAAGCTAAGAATGAAAACAAAAATATTACATCTCCGAAAATATGAATGTTATAAAAACTGCATAATTTAGAGTAAAAAGTAATAGCCTACATATGTACATCCCACTAATGAGCACAGTTTGCAGAGGAAAGAGTCCAAAGGGTTCGCCGCGCTGACCTAACGTGGGATGACCGACTTCACATAAAAACATTTTAATTATATTTTTTTAACTTCTCAGACATACAGTATCCTCGCAGTGTTTACCTTTCCCGCCGAGAAAGTGGTAAATCGACACTTCAACTTGCAATTTAAATTTGAGTTGTCAGTTAAAATCGGCGAGAATCGAATTTGGTTTGCTTACGTAATATGAAAACCAAAACTGTAAATGTACCTCTTAAATTTAACGATGAATATAATGAGAGTTTTGCAATAACAGATCAGTTTTATTCAGTTTATACAAAGATAAGGAACCAAACTGAAAATAGATCAATTTTCATATTATTGATAGATATCACTATTATCTAAAGGGTTTTTCAATTGGCGCGGGTACATTTTGGCGGCCATTTTGTTTTAGTAACATCTATTAAAACTTTTATTTATTATTCAGTTACTTATGCCAAATCACTGTGGCAAGTTACATGATTGAACAGCACGTTCAAATTATAACACTTTATTATATAAATTATTACTATAAAATGAAATAACAAAAAATTAAGTAATGAAAGTCAGAATTTTTAAGCATTTTATAAATATAATTATTTAAATATAGTTAGTTGTTTATCTTATTTAATTTATTAATAACTGTATAATATACTTATGTAACTGTTTGTGTAAATATATTATTATGTATGTTATGATAGATATCACCGTTTTAAAAAAGGAACTACGTAGAACGTCGGCGTAGTTTCAAATTATAACACAACATATAAAAAAAACTAATTTTCAACTTTATTTATAAATATTATGATAGGTATACCTTAAAAAGAACACTATGTTATTTTTCTTTCATTTTTGAAGTTCCATAATCGGATAAAAATGAGCTCAATAGCTTATAAGTTGCATCAGGTCACTTACTGTCTACATACCAAATGTTATGGAAATCTATCTAGTAGTTTTTGCGTGAATCGTTAATACACAGACAGACAGATAGACTGACAAAAGTTCTAAAAACCACTTATTCGGCTTCAGTGTCCTTAGCCCCCTGAACTTGTTTTTTTCCAGCAAATATTAGAATTGTAGACACGAATCTTCTACAGATTTATTATATGTATATCGTTCTATCTCAGAAATGGAAGGCCCCGAACGCTACCAAATTGCTTGAATAACTAATAGTTAAAATAGATTGGAAACAGCCATTGTGTTTTAATTTTTGTACCTACGCTATGTGTGAGACTAAGTTCTTCCTCGAAGTATTTTATCCTTCCAATTCTATTATTATATTTTATAGTTTAGTAATTATTCAGAGACGGATTAATGTCGCTAAAGTGCCCTAAGCTAGCGCCATATCGGCGCCCCTCTGGCTGCTATATAATATTCAACATCATTACAGCCCTTCACAAGTCCATTGCTGAACATAGATCTCTCCCAAGGAATGCCACAAAGCACGGTCCTGAGCCACCTGCATACATCGACTTCCTGCATGTCTTACCAGGTCGTCACTCTGTCTAGTGGGGGGACGCCCTACACTTCATCCGCCGGTACGAGGCTGCCACTCGAGAACCTTTTTCCCATCGGTTGTCCGTTCTTCGAGCTATATGGCCGGCCCATTGCCACTTCAGCTTACTAATCCGTTGGGCTATGTCGGTCACTCTGGTTCTATTGTGGATATCCTCATTTCTAAGTTTATCACGCAGAGAAACTCCGAGCATAGCCCTCTCCATAGCTCGCTGAGCAACCTTGAGCTTTCTCGTCCGGCCAGCAGTGAAGGACCACGTCTCATTTCCATAGGTCATCACTGGCAACACGCACTGGTAAATATAATATTATAAATTATAATTACATATTTTGCAAATAAACTGTGTTATAATTTATAATATAGATCAGTGGCCGCTGAAAAACATGTTACTTAAGTGTAAAACATGTGTTAAATAAAAATCTACCCCAGGAGGATACCAGCATCGATAATACTGAAGAATCCCTCACTGGGCGTCCAAGCCCAAACTATTTTCTTCCTGGATGCTCAGACTGCCCCGCGTTTTCTATCTCGAGACGGCTAAGGCCTTGCTCTTTCTCATGGAGTAGTAGTTCTCTCTGGCTGATACATCTTAGGTATCGGAGTTTGTATGTACGACAGAGAGGATATCTGTTTTCGATGCCTCGGTAGACTTGAAGGCAGAGACCTGTCCGTCCTATGGCTACGCATAGACGGCACAACCACCCCCGCGTCTATGGGTGCCTTTATAGGTCCCACAGCGGTAATGCGGACACAGACCGACTCATTAACCACGTCCAAATGGCTACGTGATTCCGTGCTACAACAGATCCCATCCACAGAAATCGTGTTACTTGGCGATTTCAACGCTCACCAAGACGAATGGCTCGGATTTGTACTATCGGTAATGCAGGGAGATCTGTTTACGACTTTGCCTTGGCATATGGTCTGACACAGCTGATCAATTCACCCACGCGGATTTCAGATGTGGAGGATCATGCACCTTCCCTGTTAGACCTTCTACTGACCTCTCATCTGGACAGATATCAGGTCTCCGTCGATGTACCGCTTGGCTCTTCGGATCACTGCCTGATCTGGAGTATAGTGTCCATCACATGCTCATTTTAAGCGTGATCTGTAGGCTTTCACCATGTGTAGCACTATAGATCAGGGGATTGGGATGAAATGCGGGCTTTTTTTTGCATTCTACCCATGCAGGTAGATTTGCTTCTCGCTGGATGATCCCAACATCGTTGCTGAGTCTGTCATCGATGTGGTACTTGAGAGAATGGAAGTTTTCATCTCGTCATCTGTAGTGCGTATTGGCAGTAAACCAACCACCTCTGTGCAGGGAGGATGACTCGCTGGCCTACGCCACAAAGGAGAAAGCCGATCCTTTAGGTTCTTTTTTGCGTCCAACTCGACTCTCGACGACAGAGGGAATCCACCGCCAACCATCCCGCAGTGTGAATGCTCCAAGCAGGATGTTCGTGTCCATAAGTCGAGTAGGCCTGATGTAATCACCCCAATTGTGCTGAAGACGTATGCTTCAAAGTAAGCACCGGTTCTTACGCGTCTTTTTCGCTTCTCTTACACTTCAGGTGTCATTCCAAGCTCATGGAAGACAGTTTTAGTGCACCCGATTCTTAAAAAATGTGGCCGCTCGGACCCGTTCAACTACTGGCCTATCGTCATCACCTCCTTGTTCTCCAAATTAGTGGAATTCATTATTAACTGCCAGATCATACCTTGAATAGCATCAGCTGACTAGTGACCGTCAATACAGTTTCCGTCGAGATCGCACGGCTGGTGATCTCCTTGTCTACCTTACTCACCGATGGGCAGAGGCAGTCGAGACCAAGTGGGCGGCCCTGGCAATTAATTTAGACATAGCGAAGGACCTCGATCGGATTTGGCACGGATTTGGATCGGATTTGCCTCTTATGGGCTTCCCGGGAAATTACGCAATTAGGTCACCATTTTTTCAACAGATCGGAGTATTAAGGTCGTAGTCGACGATGCATGCTTCAACTCTGAGCCTGTATATGCTGGTGGTGGTTCCTCAAGGCTGTGTGCTACCGCCTACCGTGTTTTTTCTGCGAATAAATGATATGTTGCATTCTAGTAACATTAATTGTTATGCGTATGCATTGTTATTGTCTAATAGCACTAGTGATGACTTATATACCGGCCGTGATAATATTTCTCGGGAACACGTCGTCAAGTGCCGGAACAAACTTGTGTCTGAAGTCGAGTCTTTCTAAATCTAGTTCAGTTTAACCCCAAAAAGATACAGGTTTTCGCATTTACCACATAAAAGTTCCCCTTTGTCTTATCTTCTCAACTTCAGGGCCATTTCACTTGACCGTATTCAACGGAGAGCGTCCTAAATCGTCGATGACCAAGTTCTTTCCGATCGGCTTCATCCGCTGGCCTTGCGAAAAGACATTGTACCTCTATGCATCTTCTACCGCAAGTACCACGGAGAGTGCTTAGAGGAATTGTCTGGATTAATACCAGCTGCTAAATTCCACCATCTTACACTGCGACAGTACTAGAAATTCCATCCTTGAGATGACTCGATGGCTGGCGGTCCACTACTGTGCGATTTACGTAGCATTGTCTGCCTCGCACGGCCATACTGTAAAATTTACTGTCACCAGCGTTTTTTCCGGACCGATACGACTTAGAGATCTTCAAGAAAAGAGCCTACTACTTTCTAAAAGGCCGGCAACGCATTTGCAATTCCCATGGTGTTTCGGATATTAATAGGTGACGGTGATCATTTACTGCACTTACTTTTTTTTTGTTTAATAACATTCCCGCGCGCCCCTTTATAACCTAGTGCTCCTAGGCCCGTGCCTAGTTTGCCTTAAGGATAATCCGCCACTATACTTCAACTATTTTGAACTAAAGTAAATTGAAGCAAATGAAATTAATATTTGTACCTGCAGGACTTCTGTGAGTATTATTTGTTATATTTCTGTTAGTCTTGTTTTGTGTTCTGTTTACACTGTTTCCAGCAACAAATTAACAACAAATTTCGACTTATAATTGGATTCAATTATTATCAATGATTTCATTATTTTACGGATCAAGCGCAGGACCAACGGCTGAACGTCCTTTCCCAGGCATGAGGGTGTAACACTGTGTGACGAGTAAGGT
>JAGSMP010003410.1:0-10091 GCA_029286625.1 Parnassius orleans | reverse complement strand
TCCAGCAACAAATTAACAACAAATTTCGACTTATAATTGATTCAATTATTATCAATGATTTCATTATTTTACGGATCAAGCGCAGGACCAACGGCTGAACGTCCTTTCCCAGGCATGAGGGTGTAACACTGTGTGACGAGTAAGGTTTTGATAGAGGTAGTTTTTAAAAGCAAATCAAAATATCTAAAAGGAATAAATATTCCTTTTAAATATTTTTTTAAATCAAAACAACAAAACCAATTCAAGACACAACACGAATCCGAAAACGATAGCCAAAAACAATCGAATCAACTTAAACCAAATCGCAAAACAAATCGCAGAAAACCGAAATCGAAAGCAGTAGTCAATATAAATATAACCAACGAAAAAAGAAGTAAGTTTATAGGTACCGTATACACTATCTATACTATTAATATTCCTTTGAAATAGTGTTAAACAACCTAAAACAACGAAAACCAATTCACGATTCTAAATAAACAAAATCCAAAAGCAAAGCCAGAGTCTAAATATGTATAGGAATACCAACCAAATCAACAAAACCGATCCAAGAAAATACACAAATCCGAAAATGAAAGCCAATATAAATCCATTCAACCTTAACCAAATCACAAAGCAAATAACAAACAACCGAAATCGAAAGCAGGTAGTCGAATAAGCTACGAAATAGAAACAATTTAAGCGTATAGGTACCGTATGCACTATTAGTTGACGCGCGGCTCAACGGCGGGAGTTAAGTACATGTCAGGAAACATTTCGTTACCGCGTTTTAAATACCTAGTAACGACATCTAGCGGAATCAATTTAAACTATGTATACGTTAGTTAATAAGAACTCTCAAAAAATATTTTTCTTATAATTTTGCACAATTTTTCTTATTGTAATACCGATTCATTGAATTAAACTACTTTTACGGATTATATCGCGTTTAATTAACTTATTTTATTAATTCCCGACGTTTCGGGTGCTTTACAGCACCCATGGTCACGGGGGACTGAGGTGATTGACGTCCCAATGTCAAAGTTAATCCGGAGTACCTTCAGCTTTTTTAATTATTAATTTTGGTCCGATCTACGCAGAATGAACTAACTGTGTCTTGAAGTCTTGCAGTGGTATGCTTGGGTTTAGTTTTAATTTTATTAATTACAGGATCCCAAGCAGGTGTGTAGTACCCAGCCTCCTCTATTGAAATTAGGATGTTTTATTTCAATAGCCTCGCGTATCATCCTTGGCAGGAATCGATGTTCTTTCGCGAGAATCTGTGGTTTATCAAATCTAATGTAATGGGGGGCCGTCTAGGATATGATCACAACTGCAGACTTCCCGGAACGTTGGTGCTTCACGTCAGCTATGTGTTCCTTTACGCGGGTTTTAATAGATCGTTTTTGTTTCTATATATGAGAGACCACATTCACAATCAAGCTTGTACACTCCTGCATCTTGTAGAGGAATATTGCACTTGACGGATGGTAAGAACTGACTAATCTTCTTCGGCGGCTTGAAGAATGTTCTTATAGAAGCTCGCTTCAAGATGTAGCTAATCTTGTCTGTGACACCTCTGACATTCGAAATGGGATTGAAATCCCATTTCGAAATCTCTAACACCTTCATCCTTCACAGTTGGGAAGTCTGCAGTTTGATCATATCCTAGACGGCCCCGCCATTACATTAGATTTGATAAACCACAGATTCTCGCGAAAGAACATCGATTCCTGCCAAGGATGATAAGCGAGGCTATTGAAATTAAAAACATCCTAATTTCAATAGAGAGGAGGCTGGTATTACCACCTGCTTGGGATCCTGTAATTAATAAAATTAAAACTAAACCCAAGCATACCACTGCAAGACTTCAAGACACAGTTAGTTCATTCTATATGATCGGACCAAAATTAATAATTAAAAAGCTGAAGGTACTCCGATTAACTTTGACATTGGGACGTCAATCACCTCAGTCCCCGTGACCATGGGTGTGAAGCACCCGAAACGTCGAATTAATAAAATAAGTTAATTAAACGCGATATAATCCGTAAAAGTAGTTTAATTCAATGTGTAGTGTTCGCGTAAATATAAGAAATCATTATGTAATACCGATTCATTCATAACCACATATAAGAACTGTATTCATTTCCGTTCAATAAATATTACTAAGGCTTATTAATAAGGCTTACTAAGAACTGTTTCTACCATTGTTAAGTAATAGTTAGGGTGAAAGCGTGACAGGTGGTGATAGTATTTCTGATCCATACTTATAATCACGCCTGTAACCCTTGGGGTAGGCAGAGCATCAACGGATTACTAATATCGTCTGCGAGGTTATCGCCTATTCTGTGAATTACGATGCACCAAAACGTTTGAAGAAAATCAGCTGGTGAATTTTATGTTTTTATCGCTCTCTTCCCGGTCCTGCGTGAAAAATATAGATCCATACATTTTTATCTTAATTTTGGTAAAAGACATAATAATCCAGATATTCTGACCTTCTGTGTTTGTCCATCGTACCGTCGTCCGTCTTGGCGTCGGTGGCGCCACCTAGCTGAATTTAATTTTGCAACATATCCGATTTTCCCACGGAATGATATGTTTTCCGCTGAAAAAGTAGCCTATGTCACTCTACAGCCACCGAACTATCCCCATACAAATAATCAGCCATGCCGACGCTCTGTTGCGACGTGAAAGAAGGACAAACTTTTGCAACATATTCGATTTTCCCACGGGAATGAGATGTTTTTCCGCGGAAAAGTAGCCTATGTCACTCTACAGCCACCGAACTATCCCCATACAAAAAATCATGCCATGCCGACGCTCTGTTGCGACGTGAAAGAAGGACAAACAAGCAAACAAACAAACAAACAAACAAACACACTTTCGCATTTATAATATTAGTATGGATTACTGTTAGTAAATGACAGAATTTTCAGTATATGTATTTGGGACAGTCGACAGCAAAATATAGCCGATTTTAATCATAATGGTTTTGTTAGATTCAAATTATTATCTTTCTTTATTAACTTCTGTATCAGTAAAGTCAATTTCTTCTATATGATTACCTTCTACTCTATTTTAAAAAAAAAACTAATATTTTTAGTAGCATCTTGTACGTATACAATATGGTAAGATATGCTTCAGTTCCTCATTAATGAGATGTGAAAAATGGTAATTTCTTTTATCCTGTTCGACTTTAGAATTCTCTGAACATGACAAATAAATTTCTTATCGTGTAAAGACACGACTTCTAATTAAACTTTATTTACCTCAGAAGTGGTAATTATTCGTTTTTGCAAAGACCGAGATAAAGGTTGGTTCTAATCACGAGCTTCTAAATCTAAAAAATCTGGTGATCTGTCTCACTTCAGTCCTAAAATAACAAATACTATAACATATAATTTCATCAACTTTAAAAATCGTGTTTTCTGTTAAGAAAGTTCATCATTTATTGCAATATATTACTAAAACTAAAGGCATTGTAGTAGAAAACTTAATATAATTAAAGTCAATATAAATATATAAGGTGAAATTAAACATGATATCGAAACTTAATTTTAAAGTGGAGATAACGCATAATTAATTGAAACAAAACTTACCTCTGTTATTTATAATACGGTCATTGCTGAAAGATGAAAAATATGAGGATGTCGTTTTAGGGAAGTCGCGTTGATGCAATAAATATATGTACCGTCTAAAAACTTCGTGAATTAGACAGAGCTCAGCCGTACAAAGTTGGATACAAGTGGAGTAAGGAGAGGGCGGGGACATTACAAAACTTGGTTTTAACCAGTTAATGTTACCTAAACCTAAATTTGAGAAAAACCGGTATTCCAAAAACCGGTTTTGGTTCAATGACCGAACAGTTTAGAATTTGAACCGGTTTCCGAGCCAGCACAGCCAATTTTTTAACCATTCAGTTTACCTATTTGTTACACTTGACAAATTCAACAATAATGACAGAGTGTTCATGTTGAATTTTAAATTTTATGAAAACTAATTTTGGTTAAGGTTTAGAATCAAGTCGCCTTAATAGGGGGGTGTGGGGCGGTGAGAAAGGGGTGGGGGAGGGGTAGATTCCCCCACCTTTAACCCCTGCCGGATGTGCCTATTTTTTTTATATTAAATGTTTAAGATTAAAATTGTTATTGAATGATTTCTGAGAAAAATCGCTTTAATAGGGAGGCGTCCCCGCAAAATACTAAAGTGTATCGATGGAGCCCCGCTAAGCGGGGCTCTATTCTGGATGGTTTATAAAATATATAACCACGAGGGGATGGAGCCATCCTTCTAACTAACCTGAGTCAGGGGTGCCCCAAGTCCCGAGGTCGCTTCGGTCAAACAACAGTCGCTTTGGTCGGAAAAACAGGAGGCAGATAATAACAATAAGGAGCACATTCACGTAAACTCGGAAGCAACGGAATGACGCTTATGACGCGAATCGCGAAGTCGAGTATAAACATAGTGATTATATTCTCTTTGGTCGAGTATATCTGTTACAAAGGTATGAAATCTGTCAACCGAGGTACTAGCGCTGTCTGTCGTTTCGGCACAATATAGTGAGAATGTGTGCGTGCGTATAACATGCACTCATATACACTACTGTTCATGGTAATTCATTACTTTATGTACTAGGATTAATTATCAACAACCAACAATGAATTAAACATTTGAAACATTTTTTAATGATAACTGCATAGTAACTAAATGCTTCAAATGTTTAATTTAACAGTCAGTTGTTGATTATTAATCCTAATACATAAAGTGTGATTCATAATTTGTAAATAGGAATTATCTACGATATATTTTTAACATGAATGGAATTAAACACAAATAATTAGTACATTATTCTATATTTTTTGAACTTACGGGAGATAGATCAAGATTTAACCTAGTTTTGACAATACAACACATAAAAGTAATATTTTTATTCTAATGTTTATCATTAATAGATTAATAATAACACAGCTATGTCTATACAAAAATAGTAAACTTTATTATTTTAATAAATAACTGAGTTTATTTTAGTAAATGAATCATAACAAACTTTAACATTACAAGATATTAAGCTAATACCATAACGGTAAACTTAAACAGCTATAAGGCAACCACTAACCTAACCACTTGCCAAGTGTGGTTATAGCTGTAACCACACTTGGCAAGTGGGCACAACTGCAGTTATTAGCAAGATCAGTCCATCTGCTGATGTGTTTCCCTCTGTCGCCTCTTACGATGACACCCACGGGATGATAATATGGGGTAGTGGATATTCTTAGACCGCCACTACACGGTAATCTAATATTTTTTACAATAAATGATTCATAAACACAGCTTTGATATAACAAAATATTAAAGTAATGTCTAACAATAGAATTTTCACAAGACAAAATATGAAAATAACATTTTTTACAATAAATGATTCATAAACACAACTTTGTTACTACAAAATAAGAAATATTTTATAATAACCCTCCTCTATTGTATATATAAAATGGCGTCTATAAAATATAACAATATTAAAAGAAAAATATATGTGATCAGATAATCAATATATTGATCTTTCTAAAGGTCTAGATATAAAATTACTTATTAATAAATACCTTCCCGCTTGGAAAAGGCTTACAATATTTATATTAAAATACCCGATACAAGGACTTCACTCTCTCATATTTAAAAAAAATGTGGGTGGGCATGTCAATCAATGTCGCCTCATAAAGAGATATTTAACATAGTTGCAATGCAGCAGTGGGTTGCCAACGCAGCTTTAAATTTTAGTCGTTATTAGGAGACATTGCTGTCCATCTTCTGATTTGTTTCCTCTGTCGCCTCTTAAGACAACCTACAGGGATGATATGGGGTGGTGGATATTCTTACTAAATCACACACAAACTAACATTTTTACAATAAACGATTCATATAATACAGCATTCACAATACAAGTATGAAACTAATATTTTAACAATAAATGATTCTTAACAGCTTAGACAATACAAATTATGAAACCAATATTTCTATAATAAGTTATTCTTAACAGCTTTCACAATACAAAATACAATAATAATATTTTTTACAATAAATGATTCTAAACAGCTATAACAAAACCTTCGCTGCAAATGTCATTTTTTGGTGATCTTCTCAAATGCTACTTGATTACTCATTTTTTCTGCATTTGATAGAAAAGTCCCAAAATCTTTTATAGTTTTTCTAGACTTCTTTAATTGAAATTTAAGTCTTCTCGCGTGCTTTTGTAACAACTTATAATTTTTAGGGCAGTATCCGATTTCGTCTGTTTATCTGAAAATGTTTAAATTATACATTAGCTTTTTCAAATTGAAATTTAAAATTTACAATAAATGTTGTAAAATGATTATATTTTAGTATATGATATTCATATACTAGACTATATTTGCTTCCCTACTAAGCAAATTGTTAGAAAATATTGTTTGATACTAAAGTATAAGGAATTAAATATTTAAATCAGAAAACCTTATATAAAAAATATTAGAGACCTTTCATGAGCTGAAACAGCTAGATAAACTAATTTTAATCATTTCCATAGCGTAATGTCATATGGCATCTTGCTATGGAGTAATGCGACTGACATTGAAACTATCTTTGTTTTGCAGAAGAGGGTCATAAGAGCGATATATAACTTAGGTCCGAAGAAATCCCTTAGAGAAAAATTTAAAGAAATAAGTATATTAACTTTGGCCTCTCAGTATATATTTACAAAAATTGTATGTATGTACACAAGAACAAACATAGTTTTATTAAAAATAGTGATGTACATTCTGTAAATACTAGAAACAAGCACAAATTAGTTATACCAGTTACTCGACTCCAAAGAGCCAGTAATTCCTTCATGGGGCTATGTATACACTTAAGCCCCACAAAATATGCAGGCCTTATCTATCAAAAGTTTAAAATTTTATTAAGCAAAATTGTTTAACAAAGATTTATTATGCCACTAAAGAGTACATGATTGATAATAACCCCTAGCAATGGGGTGATCACTACCATGCTGTTTCTGTTTTCATACTAATTGTATACAATACTTCAAAAAAAAGTCCCATCGGGTTTCTTCCTGCTCCCCCAGGACAAAGGTTTTTTCGGAACCAGTAGTAATAGTAAAAAATTACTTTAATAAGAATTACATGTAATCTATATGTTAAAAATAATTCTATTATATTCTATTCTTATATATTATACCTTCATTAACATTTGTCTGTGATGATGAAGGCTAGTCATGTGGATGCAGACTGGGCACTGTGAATATTGAAAATTAAAATATTAATTTAATCACAGAATATAGTGACAGATGAAGATTGTTTCATCACTTTATTTCCTGAATCTTATCCAACCCACATGCCAAGTGTGGCAATTGTTATAAATATCATCCTATGAGGAAATCTATATTCAGCAGTGGTTTTTAAAGACATAGATGTTTATCCCAACGCTTAAATCTACATACATGACACATTACAATTAAAGAAAAATAATTATACTGAATCGAGATGGCAGTAAGTTAGAAAAGGGGTTTCAAGAAAATGGTAATACACTTAAATAGCTACTTAAAACAGTAGTTAGAACCATACTGCCCTTCTTAAAGGTTTTGATTTTTTTTTATTATTTCATTGCATGGTAAAGGATATTGCTTTTAAAGAATAAAATATTTTTGTTAGAACATGATGAGCAGTATGCATTAAATAGTGGAGAAAAGAACAAAAATGTACTAACTAACATATTTTATCTATAAAACTTTGTCAGTGAGATCAAAAATCACATATTGGTTCTTATTATTTGCCATAACAATTCTTAAAAATAGAAAACTTCTCTAAAAATATACTTCTTAGCAAAACTTAAAGACTTAATTATAGAGATCAAAAATCATAATGTTTATAATTATAGTGTTAATTGGCACAATATTCTTTGTAAGTTAATGAGAATAATCATTAACTTACAAAGAATATATATGTAAGTTAATAATATATGTAAGTTAATGAGAATAATCATTAACTTACAAAGAATATGAGAAAGCTTTTTAACATAAAATTGTTTCAAAAGGAGTTCTATACACAACAAAAAATTGTATTAAAAAGCACCTTAATGAAAAATAATACTTAAGCTTGATTCTTAATTAAATCACTGATAAGTCAACTTTTAGAATCAGTGTAAGCTGGGAGATTATATCAACTTAACTGTTTCAAAAACTAGCCTACATTTTATCACATTCACCGATCGTATCTATTATCATTTAATTACAGTGTTAAATTTTCTTTGCTTTATTCCTCGATTGCTAAATTTTCAACATTATTATTAACACAAAATTTTCCCAAAAAAGTGTGCAATTAGCAGATTTACGGACACAGATTTTGAATTATCCTTTTCCTTTTGTCAGTAATGGCTCTTTCAGGAAGTCTAGTACAAGTTTAATGTATTTCTTTTAATTTGAGGATTTACACTGGTAAAAAAACTTTACTGGAAGTATTCTCTTTGTGGAAAATTTTTATACAGAAGCATAGAATACATAATAGTACAGGGCACAGAAAATTCACTCCGTAAAATCATTTAAATAAATAGCGACTCTTGCTATGCATGAGAAAACTTAACAAAAAAAAAAAAAAGAATCATCAAAATCTGTTCACCAAGAAAACAGTTCTAAGGTAACTTTTTGAAGTTGATTGAAAAAAGAAATATCTGACATACTGCTCTCTCTCATGGCAGTATAGGCTGTAATAAATGATATATCTAATAATTATCTATCTGATAACCATCAGGTTTTTTTAAGGCGAAAAGGGAGCATACAGTTTACCTAATGGTAGGTTAGTAGTCAATAAAGTTGTCAAGTTTATAAATCTCGTAAGAACATTTTTGTTTATTGTATAACATATAATATGATTTAAGTAGCCACTGCAAGTACTCAATTCGGAATTATCACCCTATAGAGATTATAAAAAAACAGTTAAAACAGAATTTAATTACCTCTTTCACCACTCAACTTCTTTTCTACAGGTTGAGGCTGATTTGTATGATCTGTCAGGTATGTATTAGGAGCATATATTCTTGGGACACAGTAGTTGTGTTCTGTTTCAAGGAAATTTATGTTTTCCTTAAATACACCTGAAAAATAATGCGATGGGAATGTATAAAAATACAAAGAATATTTATAACACCACAACTATTTATTTATAAATATGCTTGACTTTGAGTGGTCATGACAAATTATTGATGAGTAGGGTGGAAGCCCCTAATACCATCCACGCCCCTAATTCCAGCCTTTTCTAATTTTTACTTTGTAAATAAGATTTTTAGTAGTCTTATCTACAAATATTGTTGTTTAAAAAAATTTTTTTTTATATTTACAAGTTTTATGTTTTCTTTTAGTGGAAATTAATGGGGCTGTAATTAGATATAGGAAATATACGGAGTGCATAATGTCAGCCGTCAGGCTGAAATTTGGTTTGACGTACCTAATTTCAGCCACATAATATAAATCAGGGCTGTCATAAACTGGAATAAATACCATTAATTAGAACATAACTTATTTTAAAGTTAAATTTATCACCAATTCGTCTATGTCTTAAAATTGCTTTTTGATTTTAAAGTTTAGCAAAAGGTGTATTTGCTTTTCCATCAGACTTTTGTTATATGTTAAGAACATCTTATATATTTACTTATTTTTTGAGAAAGACAAAAACAAGCAATAAATATAATTAACTGTAACTTAGTAATACTAATTTTATTATAAATTAAGAACATAAATGAAAAACTCATAACAAGGAAAGTGATTCAGGAACATGCTGCGGCAGTCAATGGAGAAGGATGTTCAGTAGTGGACTTGAAGGGCTGAAAGGATGAGGAAGATTTGAAAACTTTAATGATTAAATTATAAGAAATCGATGTGCTACATAATTTTAATCATAATTTGCTTTAATTAATTGTTTAGTGTTAAAAGAAAAATGCAACTGCTTAAGCTAAAATACAGTAAGGTAAGGGTAAAACATTAAAATAAAATAATTTTGTCATCTGTCTTAATACATATTCCATGCTTGCGACACAGAGTAAAGAGCTTGACAAGCATGATTCAAAATTAAAAGTTGTTGAATTTATTT